>CAJPEX010001702.1:0-28936 GCA_905338405.1 Notodromas monacha
GAGGAGGACCTGAGCCTGCTCCTTTCAGTGTGGAATTTTGGTCACTTATCATCTGAGCTCCAGAGAGAACAGACTGCGTATTTTTGTGTGTGCTGAAAATCATCTTGGAAATTTGTTGTTGGAAATTTGGAAGAACATACTCAAGGAGTTGAGGTATTTACCTCAGGCCGCAAACGGCCGATTGAGACTACATCATTTCATAATTCGATTCAACCGAACCGAAACATTAATCTTTGTCACTGAGGCTCAGTAGCCCCTGACATCTGATGCAAAAATGTTTTCCAGTCATTAATTTTGAAAATCTCGTTACAGCACAACAAATTATTCAGTACACCAAACTTTTTCTGAAGCCCCCCCCCCCCCCAAAAAAAAGTGCTGTAACACAAATTTTACATAATACAAAACAAAATAAATAAAAACTTACGTTTGCAGCCACTGGGACCGAACCCGTAAGTCCCGGGTATGCAAGAGTCGCACCTCCTGCCGCCCACATTCGGCTTACAATGACACTGGCCACCCAGCGACTCGCACTCTCCACTCAATGACCCCGTGAGGTCACAATCGCAACGATTGGCTTGACCCAGCGTGTGGAAACCGATGGAAAACAAGTGCTTGCGACAAACGTCGTCCCCGGAAGGACGGGCCACCGTCAAAAACGCGTTCTGGCAACGGTACTGCTCAAATTCCCGGCGCCGATTATCGCCTTCCGAGTCTCCTTTGAAGAAGTGCAGGCTTTCTGGTTTCGGCAACAGGGCGATCTGTAAAAAAAAAATAAAATCAAAACAATTCAATTTTCCGATAAGTTTCTTTTAAAAATAAGCAAATCATTGGAAAAAGAAATCAAATTTTCTTAAGACTTCATTCTTACACTTTCTACAAAAGAGATGATCAAGGTCTCCGCGATAATTCTCTAATAATCTTCCTTTTCAACATTTCAGTAAAATTTTTATTGCATAAAAAATGAACTTTAAACACCACGGACATTTTCCTCAGAAATAATTTAGTTTTTAAATATTAGGTCCAACCTTCGTAAGAATAATTAACTCAACGAAGAATATTGTGAATTAATTGAAAACCATCCACCTAAAATTCGGTGAAACACGAACAACATTTTTACAAATTTTCTAAAAAGATCAACTGCAATAGGAGCAAAAAGTGTTTGATAACATCATCCTTTTACATATTCTGTAACACAAAAAATCAACAATCAATATTCTTTGTGTTACATAATAGAATACTGTTATGAGCACATCACTTGAAACCTGCCCAACATGAATTCTATCCAACAGAAACACAATTACGTTCTCATGCGTTTTCGTAAAAATAAACTCAAATACAAAAACAAAAAACATTTGAATATTTTCCTCCCTCATACTCCGTAATAAAAAAAGTACGGTATTCAACAGTCGTTGAAATTGATGACAAAATATTATTAGAGTACTCGAAAACTATCCATTTTGAATTCCGAAAAACGGAAACTCAATTTCAATGATTTTCCGTGAAGATCAACAATACGAAGTGCTAGAAAACATTCGCCTTCTACATCCTCTGTAACACAACCAAATCAAGAATAAATTAAGTAGTTATTACTTTTTTTTAAAATCCCCCTTGAATTCTATACAACAGAAAAAAATGTTCTTGAGGTTTCCTAAAAATATATTAGCAGCAACAATAAAAATGCAACAACAAAAATTATCCTCTTGATAAAAGTCATTTAAAAAAGTCATTGATCAACAGTGTTTCTATTAATTTATATTTAAAAAATCATGTTCTGAATTTACACAACGATGTTTGACATTTCTCCAGGGAGGATTATCGCAATTGTTGAGAAATCACTCACGGAGTCGACAAGAATAGTGGCAGTAGGAGTGGGTTCATCTCTTCTGTAGCTTCTGAAACTCAGTCGAATCGTGTAGTTTTTCCCAGCTTCGAGACAAACGGCGGGATGAACGACAACCGAGGGGGAATCTGAAAATAAAACATGAATGCAATTTCGTAAAATTATCACACGGCAGTTGGAAATTGGAAATGAAGGGGAATGATTGATTTGAATCCCTTCCGGTACGGGTTACATCATCGATTTTTAAATAGCCTATTCCATTTCATTTGACCAGAGAATAATTCAACAGAGAAAGATCTTGAACTGATCATTTTACCCGAGCTTTCTTCTCGAGTGAAAAAAAAGTAAACATATATAGTGTATATATAAACAACTCCATCATACTTGCAGGTAGTTGAACACCATAGATTTCGTCTGGCTGTCCATAGGCATGTTTGCAATCTCCATTCGGATCCACTGGACTAGATCTAAGCACCTTCACATCCACGTCTTCCCACGTTCCTGCATTCGGCTGTTCGTTCAGAAAAGAAACGGAAAAATTTCTTTTTCAAAAGAAAAACTTCATCTAAAAGAAGCAAAACTGCATTTCTGCACAACAAAACTCATCTGTTGCTGGATGCATTTTGTCATGCAGAATAACTTACACAATGCAAAACGCAATATTCCTCAAGATTACGTCGTGATTGATGCAAGTTGTTTCGGAGACTCACCAAAATACCATGAAAAAAACCGAGTATTTTTTTCTTCTAAATACTGTAGTAACATATAATCTTGAAATTGAAAGTGATTGGTATAAAACAGGTGGGTTTTCTTTACAACGAAATTCAAGGGACTACAAAAAAATTGGTTGTAGAGAGAATTTTCATAATTTTCACAGAACCTACATAACATGGTGAGAGAACCCTCTGGGTCCACAAAAATAAATTCGATGCACAGAGAAATTCATCGTAGACAAGATCGTCGTATAGAGAGTCCACCTGCTTACGCAATTCTGAAAACTTTTGCTCTTAACATTCCGAATTTCATTTTATCGACAAAAAGATGCAAATTAGATTCTGTTTCTTTCCCTCTATCCTTGAAACATTCCACGAATTAAAGTTCAAAGCTTGCTAAAGTTTTTAAAATATATCGCTTCAAAATTTTCGTTACGAGAGTCACAATTTTTACCGATACAGTAGTGAGAAAAGCAAAATTATCTGCAGGGAATTGTCCAATAGGATTTTTAAAATTTTCGAATTTTCCTCAAAAAATTCCACATGCGAAATTTTTATTTAATAGAAAATCATTTAATTCGCAATAAAATTCTAAATTCTAAATGCTCGAGTCTCTCGTAACGCGGTGACACTCAGCGCACCCTTGAGGACGTGCGGGTACATGCATACAACGGTTGAAAAGACCTGGCCTAGATGACGCTGCTCTCGGCACACCGATGTAAAAAAAGGCATTTTCTATAACTCACTCTTTGTTCGTAACGAATGACCAGGTCATAGTCATTTGAGGCACGAATGTCGGGCACGTCAAACTCAAGCAAAGAATCCTCTCCGACTCGCATGAACCCGATTCCAGTCCATGTTGTCTCCTTGCCGTCGAAATAACGCTGCCGACGCTCCACTTCGCAGTTCTTGTTTCATTTCGCAATAAAAAAAAAGAAACCGAATCGTCACCTCTACCTCATTAATATAATTAGCAAGCCAATACACCGACGTTGTTTTGTTTTCTTTTTCCAAAGCACCGATTTCTGTACAACATCGATTCACCGATTAGGAAAAAAATCCCAAAAAAAAAAAAAAAAAACACTGAAGTGAACTACGATACAGTATTATACAGAGGTGATGAGGAAAGCCTACAAAGGTTACGGACAAATTAGGCTAAGAAAGCCATGCGACTTTTTGGTTCGAAAATTTAATTTTCAAAAATTGCAGGATGCCAGAATGCACATAAATGATACAAGGGATTACATTTTCAAGATTTTTTTTTCAAATTCACGATGCGTTTTTGTTCATCGGTCACAATTTTTCTCTTCATAATATTTGCATTCGAGATTTTTTTAAAGAAGGGTCCAGAATTTTTTTTCGGTAATTGTACGAAAATTGCTTCATTTTTTCCGGGGATATTTGTTTTCGGTTACAAGAGACACTCGGAAGCACTATATAAAACCAAGGCGCAATTTTTCTTTTAATTTACCGCAAGTCAACTGCTTCATACAATAAATTGTCACTCCCCAACTTTTCAAAAATATGATCAACTCCTGAAATAAATAAGATCGGATTTCATAGTACAGGGATGAATAACGGATTCCCGAAACTGAAAAACCATATTCTCGAAAGGCTGAGAGCAAAAAAGAAGTCGCACAACTTTCGTTAGCATTTCGAAGCCAACCACCACGACACATAGATGGGTCAGTGATTTATACCTGTTCTGGGTAACAACGGGTTCCCTGAAAAAAGGAACGAGAATGAACACCATGAATTTCTTTTCCACAAAAAAAAAATTATGCACCTATTTTTGTTTAGTTTGCGATTATAAAATGAATTAGCTTCCTCAAATGAATTAACTTTTCAAACAGAAATACGCTTCGTGAAATGAATCAGCGCGCTTAAGAATAGCTTGCTTAATTAAATTAGCTACCTACAATAAATTAAAACCGCGAGATGAGCAGCTTAGAATTGAAACGAGTGAATAAAATCCCGGGAATACCCTGAAGTCGCCTTTTAAGACAGTCAGCAGTGAAAGTATCGCATCATTTTTTTTTTACAATTTTTCACCTCATGATAAAAATGAACAAACGCTTTCAAAAGTGTGACGGAAACTAAAACCTCACGGTGAGAACATTTCGCGTTCGTGCTGACTGCGTACAATAAAATTAACCGTTAAAACAAGAAATAAAGTACTGTACTGTACAGATTAAAGTACAGCAAAATGCAGTTACATATCCACGTGAATAAATCTGACCACAGACACTTCAATTTACGAGTCGTTTCGAAGCAAATTTAAACCACTGATTTCTTGAAAACTAACAACAACAACAAAACAAATGAAAAAATTAAATAAAGTCTAAAAATTAAAATAGTAATTAAAAGTTTTACTGATGCTTCCATCAGCGAAAAATCTGCTGAATTATTTAAGAAAATGCAGGGGGAGACTGACATGCGAATGTCAACAGGTAAAATGCTAAAATTACTCTGAAAAATATCAGCACGATACAAATTTTCAAGAATTTTTCGGAAATCTTTCCTTAAGAAGTAGGGTTCTCTTTCAAAGAACACACAGAACTCACTCCATGATGTTTCGCAAACTCGGCTTCATACAACAGGTAATCCATGGATCCAGCAAAGTAACCAGGCTCCGGACGTTCACACTGTCGTCCAGTAACGTGCGGGCGACACCTGGGAACATCATTAGAAATTAAAGTAAGGTAATTCAAGAACACGCTTGGGTTTAACAAGCAGGAAACCCATTGTAAAATATTGACACAACATACAAAATGGCTGTCCCAACGCTGTTGTGCATAGTGAGATACTCCATCAACATAATAAAAATGAAGAAAATCACATTAATTTCACATCATATAATGAGTAGAAAATTCTAGCTTCATGATCGCTGGGAAAGCTTTTACTTCTCATTAACACTGTACTGCAAAAATTTATATAAAAATCTGAAAAATATAAAATACCGCCCTAGAACATCACGAGGAATTTGATTCAATTTTCCAATTCACCAAGTGAAAAAAATTAAA
Source organism: Notodromas monacha (assembly GCA_905338405.1). NCBI lineage: Eukaryota > Metazoa > Arthropoda > Ostracoda > Podocopida > Cyprididae > Notodromas > Notodromas monacha. The sequence goes on from CAJPEX010001702.1 coordinate 5,577, forward strand.
TTACTTGTACCATTACAAATAAAAGTTGAAAAAAAATTGAACCACGCACAGCATTGGGACAACCCTTATATTCTTGCATATGAAAAATACAGTGAGACCCCAAGATGCAGATGTAATTGGTGCATCAAGACTTTTAGAGTGACCCCAAGTCAAAATGTCCCTAAGTTGAGTCTTGTTTTCCCATAGACTTACATTAAATAATTTTTAATTGGTGTTTTGTGGAAGAAATATTCTTCAGAATTCCCTGAAAAAAATTGTTTGCCACTTGAATTTGAATTAGTGAATACATTTTAAACTCAATAAAAACATTTGGAACATTGAATAGTGTATCTCTGTACTGTACACTGAAAGTTTGGCATCTACAGAAATAACATTCAAGTGAAAAAAGTAGAAGTCCCTCTATGTTGGAGGCAATGTTTTTCAATTAGCTAAATGGATGGTAATTTGGTGAGAGAAATTCCCAAAAACTGTTCTTCCATAAATTTTAGGGTTGGAAATACAGTATCTGTTTCTTGTAATTTGGCCTGAAATGTATTTTCAATTTTATCACAAGATGTCCCTATGTTGAGTCAGTATCCTCATATTGGGCCTTATTTATTGATTTTTTCTGGGAAAATAAGTGTCCCCATGTCAAATTGTCTGCATGTTGAGGCGTCCGCATGTGGGGGTCTCACTGTATATTCATGAATATGAATTAAAATGAAAAAAAGCAAAATAAAAATACAACGTAGGCCTCAGAAAAAAACAAAAACAAAACAAGAGAATTAAATACATCTCAGTATACCTGCACTGGCCAGTCATGAGATCGCAGTTGTTGTCGTAGGAACCCCCCGGGGAACATTTGCAAGGCTTGCAACCCAACGGGTCCGTGGCTGACAGTCCATAGTGTTCCTTCTTGCACTGGTTGCAGTCTCGCCCATAAACGTTTTCCTTGCACGTGCATTCCCCGGAATACTCGTTGCAACCTTGACCTTCGATCACTCCCACGGGATCGCAAGTGCAAGCTGGAAAATAAAATAAAAAACAAAATATTATTTTTTAAAAAATTCAACAGAATTGGGGTGTGTGTGTGTGCAGTTAATGTAGTACTTGACCAAATATATACAGTAGTATTCGATCTCAAGTACTCAACCACTCGCCCTCACGCTAAACAATCATCTTTATTTTCGAGACAACAAATATCGAGAAAAATCAATTTCGCCGCAAGACTTACAACCCGGGTTTCTGTGTGAAGGTACTGTACTGTACTCTAACTACATATTTATATATTCAGTACTATACACGTGATGTATCTGGGGCAAGAAAGTGAAAGTCGTGAGTCACATTTACAAATCATATTCAAACAATTGGATCAAGTGTTTTATTCATCAATCTCTTCTGGGGATTTTGATGAAAATTTAGCTGATGAAAACTGAAGCATAAAATATTCTATAGAAAACAAAAAATTCCCCAGCCAGTTACCCCGAAGATTTAACCTATACTGTTTCAAAACAATTTCTTTCCATTAACAGTGGAACCTTTCCAAATCAAATTACAAGAGACCAGCAAAAATTCGAGTTTGGGAGGTTTTGAGTCAGAGAAACAAGTATTTTTATTATGGAGAAGATGGAATAATTGCAGGACATTGTACTTGGTGATATTCTAGGCCTTAAAATTGCTTTTCAAATGAGTTGACATGGTGCTGTGGAGGCAAGAGTTTTTTGTTGTCCAATTTGTTTTTCACTTCCTTTTGAAACACATCAAGTTACATTTACATTGCTTTTATAATTCGTCTGTCAAAAAAATCATAGCCAAAAAAACCTCAGAAAATTTGAGTTATGGAGGTTTTGAGAGGAAAAGCCTTTGAGAGATTTTTGATGCATTGTTCCCAAAGGAATTCAGAAAGGGGACTTCTAAAAAAAATTGGCTCTGTGAGGTGTTGGGAATTAGAAATAGTAAATGAGAAAATGACTCAATGGAAAGATGCAAATTCAAATGATGAGTCAGTAGACCTTTGAGATAAGTCTTAATCTGCGAGAAATTTCATGAGACCAAGTTTGACCTTGAGTTCCTACAAGAGTTTTCCTGGGATAATTCAGTCCTCAGGGACAAAACTTTTCCATGAAAGGTTTTTAAATGCTGAATTCATTTCTGTTTAATCATCAGTCACTTTTTGGCAGTCTCACGCAAAAGACATCCAAACTCTTGTTGCAATCAAGCATTTTGAAATCTTAGTACAGTACCATATTTACTTGAGCACCACGCACCCTTGAGTAAGGCTCGCACACGGGTTTTTCAGTTGGAAATTTTGCTAAAAAATTATCCCCAAGTAAGACACTCACCCCAATTTTTAGTGCATCTAAAACTAAAAAATTTCAACAATAAAAACAGAAAATTTGACTTAAGACATGAATTGAAAAAAACTCTGATTAATTTTCAACTATTCCAGTGCAAAAAAATTTTCTTTTTTACATTTGTTCCAAATTTCTCCATTATAATCAAGTATAATGCACACATAACTTCCTAAAACTTTGTAAAATATTTGTACCCAATTATGACGCACACCCCTTTTTTCCTTTTGAAATTTGAGAAAAAAGGTGCATGTGGTACTTGAGTAAAAACGGTATCTTTGTCAAATATACCAACCTTACACTAGGGTGTCAAGCACCTGGCCATATCCCAGCTGACTACTGTATTCTTCATTTATGAGTGATTCAAAATTCTTGTCCAGTTCCAACATGAGGTTAGAGTTTCAACTGTAATCTGCTCCGAATTGAACCCCTTCTTTTTTTCCTCGCTCGATCTCCCATCCCAAAATTGAACCGAGACTCAAAACAAGTACCGCACACAAAAATAAAAAAATAAAAAATAAACAGAAAATAAGTGCATGCATCTGGGGCAAAAGAAGGTGGAAGGGCGAGAGAGTCACCTTGACAACCATCCGGGTTGCTCTCCTCGAAGTTCCAGAACCCGGGCTTGCACCTGTCACAGCGTCTGCCATCCACGTTGCGCTTGCAGTGACACATCCCAGCCATCATTCCCCTCACGGGATCGGATTTCGGATCGCAGACACCATCGTCCTTGGAACCCCTGATGTCGCAGTCACACGCTGACAAAACGCAAGCACAGAAAAAAAATATTATACACATCCCATTAATAATATATTGCATATTCAGAAAACAAATGTTGTTCAGAGGAATATACGATACAATTTCCAGCATAGTCCTTAAATACGCACTGTAAATGCAAAAACTAAACAGAGAAAATATCACGGTAGTAAATCATCCACCTTTTTAGAATTCCGTAGAATCGAACCTTGGAAAATTTTTTTATTCTTCATTTTTGTCCAGCAAATCTCAGGCCGCTCAAAAATCCACCAATTAAAATATCGCGTATATTTCCGGTAGAATCTGAATGATAAATTGAAAAAAAAAAAAATTCAACTCATACATACGCAGAAATGCTGTGAAATGCATCACACTACGTAGAAAAAGGTTATTAAAGCATCTATTGCATTCTTCTAAACGGAAATGCCACAACCATGAAATTAGCTCAAGTTTTAATTTTGTTCTGCAAAAATTGGCACTTTCAAAAATTGACCTTAAATCACGTTATTTTCGATGAAAAGCTGGAAGTTAAGGTTCTTTTTGGCTTGCGGAAATCAGCGTTAAGAAATGTACCTTCGGCATTTCGAACAGAACCAAACTCTGCCTTAGGCAAATTAAAAAATAATAATAATAATAATTGTGACACGTCTAAAAGTTTTTCCCCCGAAGCAAAAAGAACAGCTTTTAGAGAATAAGCGTCGATTTTTCAAGGATTACGGATGTTTTTATAATCTTGAAAAAAAAACCTTTAAAAAATACAACAACAGATTGAACAACAGTTCGCAGGGAATTTAAAATAAAAGAACATTTCGCGTCACTGACATTGAAAAAATGTTAGTATTGGAAGAAATAAATGGCATTATATTTTGAAAAAAAAACCAGTTATTTCTGAGAACGATAAATCGAAGATAATACCAGAACTGCGTGTCGCCAACAGGATTCTCCATGAACTGTAATTCATTCAAGATAAACTAATGCTAATAAAAAAAAGACTGTATTTTGATTTATTATGAAGCACTAAGAAGCCATCTGGCTTCGGAAGAACAAAAACCGGCTTTTTAGGGCAAAAAAAATGCCAAAAAATATCTTACATTTGATCTTTAATTTTAAGAGCCACAAAAAGGCAAGTAAAGTAGAAGAGCTGGTTTCAAAAGAGCAAGAAGAAATTCAGAGAAAAAAAACATGAGCTAATGAAGCAAGTACAATATTGTAACCTGACTCAAAGTCATTATTTATCCAATTGATTCGAGCCTTGAAAAAATGTAACTTATAAATGACCCGACATCAATACAAATCTCAAAACCTGAAATTATGATGATTACTCTTCTGCCTTAGCTACTTTGACTTCGTCAATTAATTTTTTATTTTGAGTCATTCTCTCAGAAAACACTAATTGGAGAACATTGTCCCTCAATTTCTTCCCAATGGTATCATTTACATCAGTGTTCTCAAACCCGTAGTTGGGAAATTTTCTCAGGCATAATAAATTCATCAAAACAATCAATGAAGGACGTTACAGTACCTTTATCTGATATTTTTGCACCTCAATTGCAGTTGAAATTATCTCATGAAAAATAAAAGTTGGCTTTCTTGAGACAAATTTTCCCCGGATGCAAAAAATATTATTTTAATTTTTTTTTCTCAGAAATTCTTGTTCAAGCCCACTTGTTCTAATTTTTGGAAGACATTCCACCATACTCCTGCTTCATTGGTTCTTAACTATTTTTTTTTTTGCAAAAAGGCAGAAACTTTTTCAATACCTGCGATTAAGTATTTCAGGCAAAAATTTTTCAAGTGCGCAAAAATTTTTACAAAACTTATGCCAGTCCACAGAAAACTTTTTCAAAATATGCCAGTCCGCAAGCCCAAAAAGGTTGGGGAACACTGATTCACATCACCAACGTGTCAAACCCTCTTCTCCTTCGTATATTCCCGTCGCATTAATTCTTGATTTTGAAAACTTGAAAAAACCACCTACACGTGATCAGTGAGGAGCAGAGAAAAAACAAACACACGAATTTGAAGAAGAATTCAGCTTACGAATGCATGCGTAGGGATCCGAGATGTCACGCAGGGGATCCTGGTAGAAGAACCGTTTGCACAAGTCGCAATGCTTGCCTTCCGTGTTGTCCCTGCAGTCCAGACAGATGCCGCCACTGCCTGTCAAGTCATACTCGGCTTGGTTGAACTCGCAAGCCGTCGCATGTCCATTACATCTACACGCTGTTCGAAAGAATGAAAAAATAAATAAATAAAACGAGAAACGAATTTTAATAATTCAACTCGAAACGAAAGAAAAGCGATGAATAAATAAATTATGCATATTCCTCGTGATATACCCCGAGGTTCGTCATTCAAAGTAAACATTAGAAAAAAGCCATCGCAAAATTCTCAAATGAGCCAACGTAAATTCTAAACACAAAATCACGTCGCAAATTTTCGAAATATTACACAGGTGGACTTTCTCTGTAACGAAATCCAGGGAATCAGACAAGTAATTTTCATTAGCAAAATAATTACATGGCAGATGAGGAGAGAATATTCTGGGACCATGAAAATAAAATCGTTACAACACAGATAAATTCATTGGAGAGACAAGATCGTTGTAGAGAAATTCCACCTGCAATAATTAAGCTGTATTTTCAAAAAACCTTTCCTTTTCCATGAATTACAATGATTCACAATTTAAAATTCTCCCATTCTCTTCAAATGATCCTCATGGCCCGTTCATCGATGAAGGTAAAAAAAATTATTTTATTGAGGTTACAACTAAAAATTGATTTGTTCGAACGAGATTATCATAGCATTTTTTCTACGCAGAAACTTCTGGGACCAAGAAACAAAATTCGTCAAAATGAAAAAATGCGTGTTAACGAGTTTGGCTATCGTAGAGGAATTTAACTGTAGTCCGGACTCGGTTCAGAATCAGTCAAATTATCTTTTCAAATTGGACCCTGAAAAATAACCAGTCTGCTTTAATTAGCAGAGTGCTTGAAAAAAAAAATTGGCCAAATGACTCACGTTTGCAGGTGTTGATCTTCTTGCCAATACCAGGCCTCCATGGCACATCGTTGTAAAAGTCCTCGCACTTTTCGCAATTGAGACCAGCTGTGTGGTGGTTGCATTCGCAGCGACCATGGACCATCCCAGGTCTATATTCAAGTTCAAATGAGTAGAAAACAACTCGAAATACATCACTGACACACAGATAAAAATTCCTTATTCATAGAATATATGCATAAGCATCAAAAAGAAAAAAAAAGTTTTAGTCCTTGATACTGTCCAGTTATATCAGAGGACTTCCGTGTTTCATTTTTCTCCTATGTACCTCAATTGCTTCCAAATCGAAAAATCAAATGAATAGACTTTTCACAGAATTATCCAAGTTCAAATAAGTAGAAAACAACTCGAAATATATCACTGACACACAAATAAAAATTCCTTATTGCAAGAATACTGTATATGCATACATATCAAAAAGAAAAAAAAAGGTTTTAGTCATTGATACCGTTGAGTCATATCAGAGGACTCCCTTGTTTCATTTTTATCCTATGTACAGTACCTCAATTGCTTCCAAATCAAAAAATTGAATGAAGACCATTAGGTAGACTTTTCAAAGAATTATCCAAGTTCAAATGAGTTGAAAACCACTCAAAATACATCACTGACACACAGATAAAAATTCCTTATTGCAAGAATATATGCATACATATTTAAAAAAAAAGGTTTCAGTCATTGATACTGTTGAATTATATCAGAGGACTTCATTTTTCTCCTATGTACAGTACCATAATTGCTTCCAAATCAAAAATTTAAATGAATACCATTAGGTAGACTTTTCACAGAATTATCCAAGTTCAAATGAGTAGAAAACAACTCAAAATATATCACTGACACACAGATAAAAACTCCTTATTGCAATAATATATGCATACATATCAAAAAGAAAAAAAAAGGTTTTAGTCATTGATACTGTTGAGTTATTTCAGAGGACTTCCTTGTTTGATTTTTATCCTATGGACCTTGATCGCTTCCAAATCAAAAATTTAAATGAATACCATTAGGTAGACTTTTCACAGAATGTTTCCACCCAAAATTTTCCAACTTGTCAGGCAACGTCTTTTTTTTTCTTAACAAGAGAACTGATGCATGATTCATTTTCATGTCTTTTGGATTACTCCACAAAATTATTAAAATAGAGAATAACTGAAATGCAGCAGAATGAAAACAACACTCACCTGTCTTCCATGCCTTCCACAGGCAAACAGCGAGAAGCATGGCCATAGCAAAAGCAAGACCCTCTGATCACCATGTTATGAATGGCATAATAATACTTTTCCTGCAAAACAGTAAAAAAAATTAAATTGATCATCAGTTGTCCATAGATGAATGAAATTCTATCTTTGGATTAACCAAAAACAGTTGGGATGGTTCTTATTCTCCACAGCTAATATTGGTAAAAAAAAATTCATCATGAATTTTGGGGCTTATTCTGTGCTACAAGTTCATTTCTAAATTAAAAAAACCAGATATATTAAAATATTTTACACCTAATCTGACAAAGCAAAATAACATTCCTGAGTTCCTGATTTTCTCTACCATTTCACATTTCGCACTAACTGCATTTCGTAATATTTGAGTAATTTACTAAAAAAAAGTTCAACAATCTCAAGTGCTTTAATCAACAAAGAAACAGTATTTATTGTCATTTTTTCAAGACAAAATTGCAGATGTCGTCCCAATAGCTTAAATTTCAACGTTCAACACTTATTAACTCGAAACATTTTTAATTTAACCAACAGTACTTTATTTCTCTGGCCAAAGAATATTTTATTCCTTTGCTTAGGCGGTTACGCAGGATTCAAGCGCTTCACTGAACGAATATATTTTCTAGTACAGTACTGTACAGTATTTCTAATTTTAGAGACAAAATTGTAGATGACGCTCCCGTCACTTGAGTGTGTTGCTCACCTGACGCGAAAACCATTGAAACAAATAAATAATATGAGGTAATATTAATAATAAATACAAATAATAATAATACAATATAATAACATATATTATTATAGATAAATAAATACTTATATTGTTGTAATAATCATATTTATTAAGCTGCCAAGAGGCAGTCAACCGAACCTTGATTTGACTCCTAGTATCCACCAGATCATCTCCCAGCGTATGCAGTCTCGTGAAATTGATCCTCAAATTGGTGATCTTGACGGAGTTGAGGATCTCCTCGGCATAGGGATCCGTGATATCCGCGCCCCTCGGGATGATCCTCACGACCATCTGTCCGTCGGACAACGGCGTGGCAGCCGAGTACCGCGAGTCGCAGACCACGTCCGTCATCTTGCGAGCGACACCTGTGGCGACGCCCGGGAAATCCCGGCCGCAGTTGTCGGAAAAGTAGCCATAGGCGTGCCAAGAGCGGCCAAAGTCGTAGGACCGCTCCACGACCATGCCCGCAGGGCGTGCCGTTTTGAAGTTGATGATCATGTGCGTCATGTGGAACTGGGCCTCGAAGTCCAGGCGAATGCTCACGTTCTCTTTCCCGTTCTCCGACTGCCACCAGGACAACCGGGAATTCCTGCGAATCATGAAAAATAAAAATAAAATGAAGTAGAGTACTTTAAAAACAAAACACACAGAAGCCTTTCTTTTTAAGGCGTGGCCAATGAAAACAGTACAGTTGAACCTCTTAATTCAAGTCGAACGTCAAGGGACCAGCAAAGGAAAATTCGAGACAGCGATTTCGAGTGAGGGAAACAGGCATTTTTGTTGAAAGGAAAGAAAAAAATTAGACAAAATTTTAATTGGTGGTTAATATTCTGGGTCTTTAAATTGAGTCTTGAATGACTTGACAGGGTGCTGAATTTGAACACAAGGGCTCATACGCCAAATTTGTCTTTCAATTTCTTTCAAAACACATCAAGTTAAATTTTTGTATTGCTCTTCTCTTCCCTGTGTCAATAAATTAATAGCCAAAAGGCCTCCGGAAAATTCGAGTTATAGAGGTTCTTAATGCTTTGATTTCCAGAGGCTGAACATTTGCATAAACAGTGAGAACCCCACATGCGGACACCTTGACCTGCAGACAATTTGACATAGGGACACTTATTTTCACATAAAAAATTGATAAAAAAAGGCCTGACATGCAGACACTGACTAGATATATGGACATTGCGTGATGAAATTGCAAATAAGTTTCAGGCCAATTTACAAGAAACAGATATTTCCAACTCTAAAATTGATGTGAGAAAAGGCTTTTGGCATTTCTCTCATAAATTTACCATAAATTTAGCTAATTAAAAAAAATTACCTCCAGCATAAATGGACTTCCCTCTCTCTTTTTCACTTGAATGTTATTTTTACAGAGAATGCCAACATCTCTGTGTACTGTACAGAAGTATCAATATTCAATTTCCCAATGTCCATGTTGTGTTGAAATACATTGATGGAATCAGTTTCAATTGGGAGAAAATTTTTATTTTCACGGAATTATGTTGAGTATTTTGTCCATAAAACACCAATTAAAACTTATATAATGTAAGTCTAAGGGAAAATGAGACTCGACTTAGGGACACTCTTGATGCATCAATTACGTCCGCATCTCAGTGTCTCACTGTATATTTACTAGCTGAACGCAAAGGAATTCAATCGTCAATTCGTTTTGGAACTCTTGAAAATAAAAAACAAGCGAAAATTTGAAATGCAGGAATGAAATTTCTGAAAGAAATGCAAAAAATCAACGTGAAATAATTTGACTTGATCCTCACGGCGCATTTTTGTACACAATGTTGGAGATGTCGTGATACAAGACTGTGTTTCCTTTGGTCTCGGGCTTCGTTTCGCACCAAAAGCATCGGTCCTTTTCTCCCAGATGCGTCACAACGCAATACCTTTCCTAAAATGCAAAAAAAAGAAGAGAAATCAAATTTTGATGCCCTCGGTTAGATTCATTGAAACTTTTCGTTTTGGATTATTTTTTTTTAGCTTAGAGACACATAGTGAACAGAATCTCACGATGTGTTGCGTTATTCAAAAAATTGTCTGCTCACTACAGCTGACTTTTGAGGCCCTCGAAATTCACTAAAGAACAGTAATTAAGGTAAAAATTGACGAGTACCTTTCCATTGGCAGGTGATCGCAAGAAATATTAGAGATACTTTTTTAAAACTGGGGATATATATTTTTTTATAAATAACTCCAACCCTTTGATAATCAATGAGAGATGCAAGATTGACGATAACCATAACTTTCCACAGAAACTGGATTATCCTTTTCAACATAGAATTAAAAATTTTAACCTGCATGAAAATGAAAATTGAACAATGCAATGGAATTATTTCAAATTATTCAGAAGAAAAGTTTTAAGCCTCTCACAAGATGGTGAAGGTAAAGACAGTTCACTCTTGATTCAGAAGCATAATCTGTTTCATAAAGGAAGTGAATCAGAGAGTTTATCAACTGAATTTTCCCATGGATTATAATTAGGATTTTTTAAACTTACTCATGCATACTTTCTCAGCAGTATTGGAATCATACCTCAATTCAAGACATTACAGTATCTCATTCAGAGTAAATTTTTAGGGCGTATAATTTATTTCACTCATTCAATTTTTAAGACCCAGCCTTTTTCTTGGTTCAGTGCAAAATCCTTCAACAATTATTGCAAATATCTAGAAAATTGGCAAATACTTTACTATAGTTTGTTTGGGAAAAATTAAGTGCATCTGAGTGACTCCTAAGGACATTTCAAGAAACATGGTCACAGTTCACAATGAAAATAAGAAAAAAATTAATAAACTTGAGAAAATAAGAGTGTTTATCACCATTTACCAAACAATAAACAGAAAAAGAATGAGGCAAATAATGCATTCTAGAGAAATTTCAAGTTTTTGGAACAAATCAGTTGAACCTTCCAAAAAGTGCATCAACCAATATTAAGGTTGTTTTGATAGGAATTGCTTTTAGGAAACAAATGTTTCTTTGTGTTGACAGACAGTTTTTTTTCAAAATTTTGATCTCTCTTCAAAAAATTGAGCAATGCCAATTGAGTATAATATTTAAAATCACAAAGATTGAAAACAAACTTCTCAATAAATTTACTTTAAGTCGGAATCCAAAACAGGCTAATATTTGTGAAGATTTTTTTTTTTCATCAGCTGTACACAAAATAGCATGACTTGCACTTGTTCTTTGCTTTTAATGCCAAAAAAGCAGATTTTGTGTGGATTTTTCTGCACAGCTATTTTCTGCATCTTGAATTAGGTAAAAAAGTTTTCAAGTTTTTGAGGACGCATTGTATTTATAATATTCAATCAATACATGAACAAATTGAATATACAGTATTATCATTCATTTATATGGGAAAATACCAATTACAGTGAGATCCCCACATGCAGACACCTTGACATGTGGACAATTGGACCTACAGACACTTATTTTCCTATAAAGAATGCATAAAAAAAGGCCCAACATGTGGACATTGTGTGCTGAAATTGCAAATAAATTTAGGCCAAATTATAAGATCTCTATAAGAAAAGTTCTTTGGCATTCCTCTGATAACTTCACCATTCATTTAGCTAATGAAAAAAATAACCTCCAGAATAGAGAGACCTCCTTCTCTATTTCTGACTTGAATTTTATTTATATAGAGAATGCCAACATTTCAACTTTCTCAGTCAGATTGACAGACAAATATTTTTTTCATGGAATTCTGATGAATATTTCATTCCATAAAACACCAATTAAAATTTATTTAATGCAAGTCCAAGGGAACACAAGACACCAACTTGGATACATTTCAACTCCGTGACACTCTCAATGCACCAACTACGTCCGCATCTCGGGGCCACAATGCATTTCATAAAAACCCTACCCCTCAGGCATTTTACAAGAAGACATCTCATTGGAGGCACATAAAAATTACCGGTCCTCGCAATCCACACGTGGAAGATGCACTCAACAGCTTCTCTCTTCCAATCAGCAAATTACCCACTCCTGGGTAACAGGAAGCAGCATTGCAGTCATCCCTGGAGTCGACGCCTTGTGTCTGTCCGCCTGTCATCAATCCCGCCGAGGAAAAACAAAACAAATCAATAATCAACAACGCAAGAGATCAATCGCAATATTAATGATGGCAAATAACCGAAACCGCTTCGAGCAAGTCAGTGGAATCAACCAAAACCATGGCAATTAAACAATGAGTTGCTGCACATAGAAAAAAAATTATATAAAGGGAAGCCCTCCACTGAAAAAAATATACAATATTCTTGAAAGCGATTGAAAAAAAAATTGACGCATGACATGAGTGAGTCAATATGCACAAAGTCCTCAGCCAAATTCCATAAAAAAATAGTCATTTTCAACAAACTTAATTAAAAATATTGGCAAACTATAATTGACAGGCTGAGCGCGTCAAAAATAGAAAAATAAATTGAATTTCAACAAGCTCAAAAAATAAATATAAAATATGTCACTTTTTGAGTAGCTTTGTAAATAAACTGGAAATTTTCCAGATACAGTACTGTATACTCTCCATGTAAAAATATAGGATAAACAAAACATGATTATTTAACAATGAATTCAATTCCCAAGGAATCATTGAAATCATGATCACAAAATAGTTTGCTGCAGGCAACAGCTTGCTGAACAATTCAAGATGAAAACTTAATCAAAATATTGGGAAACTTTAATTGACAGGCTGAGCACGTAAAAAATAGAAAATAAATTGAATTTAAAAAAGCTCAAAAATAACCATAAAAGTAGCTTTGTAAATAAACTGGAAATTTTCCAGATACTGTATACTCTCCATGTAAAAGTAAGGGATAAAAAAAAACATGATTATTTAACAATGAATTCAATTCCCAAGGAATCATTGAAATCATGACCACCACATATTTTGCTGCATGCAAAGGCTTGCTGAACAGTTCAAGATGAGGAGTTGCATATAAATAATTCAACTTTTTCCATACTTGAGCAGCCAGTCATAAAAAAATGTCCTTTGTGAAACTGTACACTTTTCAAATCATAAATAGAGGGTATTCAATTTTATAGTACTGTACTGTAGAATTTAAATCTTGAACATAAAAATATTTCACTGTAGGTAAAATATTCCTGTGCAGTTTAATATTAATTGCTGCATAGCAACAATGTAATTTTCAATTATTTGAGCAGCCAGCCTTACGGACAATCATTTGAGTCTGTAGCTGGACAGTTTTTTTTTTTGTGGATCAGAACAAGTTCGGGTTCCTTTCCAGAGCCAACATGACATCTTCATAAATAATAAAACCCATCCATCCAAGAAAATAAAAAAGGCATCAGAACCTCCACCAATCATGTTTCACTCTCTCTTCCTTTCCACACCTGATGAGATCATGGAAGTCTTGAGAGACTTGAGTACAAATAAGCATTTCACAGTTCTTTTTTTTGTTTTTGTTGTGGAAAAAGCCCATATCCAGTAAAATGTTTCCTTCATCACCAGGAAAAAAAAAATTTACACCAATCCCCAGTGTAGTTATTGTTGGCCACTCAAAGGGATTGGATACCCTGGAACCCCTCTCCAGGACACACACACAAAAAAAAAGAGAACCCAAACCAAACTTATCAACAGAATCCATGGTCTTTCCTCTCTCTTTTTGAACACAACCACCTCCATCCCTCATCCTTTCAGCATCACCAGAGCCTTTTTTCATTTCTTGCAATGCATTACTGGTCAGAGAATTGAAAAAAAAGTAAACCAAAAATAGATTACAGTGAGACCCCCACATGCGGACACCTCAACATGCAGACAATTTGACATGGTGGCACTTATTTTCACATAAAAAAAAATAAATAAAAAAGGCCTGACATGCGGACACTGACTAGACATTTGGACATTGCGTGATAAAATTGCAAATAAGTTTCAGGCCAAATTACAAGAAACAGATACTTCCAACTCTAAAATTGATGTAAGAAAAGTTCTTGGGCATTTCTCTCACCAATTTACCATCCAATTAGCTAATTTAAAAAAATTACCCCCAGCATAGAGGGACTTCCTTCTCTCTTTTTCACTTGAATGTTATATTTGCAGAGAATGTCAACATTTCCATGTACTGCACTTAGGTATCAGTATTCAATTCCCCAAATGTCCATATTGTGTTGGAATATATTGATTGAATCAGTTTCAATTGGGAGACAATTTTTATTTTCATGGAGTTATGGTAAGTATTTTGTACATAAAACGCCAATTAAAATCTATACAATGTAAGTCTAAGGGAAACTGAGACTCGACTTAGGAACATTTTCACTTAGGAATACTCCCGATGCACCAATTACGTCCGCATCTCGGGGTCTCACTCTATTTACACGTACATTCCACGGATGGAAAATACTTCGTATGAAAAAAAAATGCACACATCTGTGTTCAAAAAGTCCGCAATACGATTCTAAAACTTGACGTACAGTATTCTCGGATTTACAACATATTAATCATTAGTTCAACAGACATTTGATAATCCCTACGAACTTCCGGCGTAACGCAATAAGTAATCCATCAACGAAACTTCTTCCGGTGCAACATATCAATTATCACATGATAACCTTTTCGGGGTGGTTGAGTTCAGCGCTTCTCCATAGAATCTGCCCCGAGCCACATCATAATAACATCTCTACACGTTTCATATTTCCGATTGTAGTCACCTGGAAAGTGCTTTTGCAGGCGGGGCTGCATTCTAAAAAATATTTGTATTTATTCTTTCCACAACAGGTTTTCTCGAGCAGCGGAATTCCCAGAAATAGGGAACTTTTCTTTGCAAAAGAAGTGAAGGGATTGAACCTTTCCTTTGGGTCTCGCTTTTTCCTGGAAAAGTGCCACGATTATTCAGGAAAGAGGAATGTGATTATTATCTTCACAGCTCGGCACATACGGAATATCTCACTAGGTGAAAATTGGATTCTTTCAATTCTGCAGTTCACACTTCATATCCGAGAGAATTTCAATATTTTCAAGACAAAAGTTTTCGGGACCTTCAAGCATCCGTTTTCAGAAATTCCAACAAATAAAGCACGCAACACCGAAGAACACGTGACCTTCTAAACATCATTTCGAGCAAATAGTAAGTTCTGAACACATTTTTCTCCAACCCTGACACTGTAGAAAACATTAAGAAACAAAGAGTCTCGTTGTTGCCGTCATCATCCCGTCGCGAAACCCAAAGTCATAAAAATGTCACAACGACAGCGAAAAGCATTTCTGCATCAAATAATTTATTTATCCCGACCCTTGAGTGATTGAAACCCCGAGTCTCGCGCCAAGTTTAAGAAAAAATGCAGTATTCCAAGTACATTCTGAAAACGTTTCCAAAAATATGCAAATAACTTCCGCAGGAAGGAACTTTCCCTCGTCTCGACACCTTTTCTTCCCCCATTCGTGACAAGTACCAGATTTACTGTTAGAGATAAGCCTTCAACGCCTACAGAGAATCACGAACTCGAATAATTTACGATTCGAAAAATTATTGTCTACATGACAATAATTGATCGAACATTTTCGAGCAAAGCATCAGCGGCCAAAATTTAGCGGGTTGATGCATTTACTTCTTTTGTGCCAGATTCAACATTATTCATACCTCGGCATCCGTGAACACCAGTCGGGATTCCTTCTTATTCACGAATATAAACTCACTCGAATGAGTCTTCGATCGAAGAATAATGATCCGAAATCAGGCGAAATCCGGTTTCCGAAAATGATTACCGAAAAACCGGCGATTTGCCCTGAAATGTGCCTTCATCGTATTCAACGACGCAGAGTATAACTATTTTTCAGAAAATAACTGACATTCCGTTAAAATTACGAGATTAAATAGTTCCTTTCATTTTGTCGACCCAGTTGGAATTTTTTCTTGCGAAATCCCGTCTCGACAACAGAAATCACGACGGGGAAAAAACAGCAACATTTTGCGATTCGCTTCATGTCAGAAAAACAAACTGCAGTCATAAGGAGCCTTTGTAAACACAAGGCACACTCTGAAAAAATGTACACGACCATGTACATGCACAACCACAACAATTTGAATTACCTTTGCATAAAGTTGAAAAAGCTTGAAAGTATGAGTTGATGAATGAAAGCAAGAAAAGCTTCTTCAGAAGTCAAGTAAGAGAGGACCATCTAATGCATTCTTTAAAAATAACTCAGAAGTTCCCTTTTTTTTTACAACATTCCAGTTTCATGACGGCAAATATTAATAAAACAATTAGAAACAAAAAAGTACAACCTCAGGCAGCCACGTGGAAACGACCACAGAGAGCCGACAAGAGCCTTTTTGCATTTTGGGGGACTAAAAATCAAGAAAGATCTTCAAAAGCGAAAACACGACGGTATATGCCACTTTTAAAAATATGCAGGGTGTTTAACAATTTATTGAAAAACTCACTATTTTCAGTTGTTCTATCTTTCAAATATTGGAAAACGCGAATCACGGCGCGACATTTTTGGCAGTGACCAGTGCGTCCTCAAGACGGTTTTTCGAAAGAATAACTAGAAGCAGTGAAAGTGCCAAAAATTTATTAGGCTATCAATTACTCAGGGAAAATTTTCCGGCTTTCATTCCATGGTAAAAATAAAATTATAAATGTATCCGTTATTCAGGTAAAAGTTATTATGCTTTCGTACCGCGGTCATCGAAATGTTGCAGGTGCCCAGGAGTACAGTTTTTTTTTTTTGTAGACTGCGCAGCTTTAAATGTATAAGACGCATAAACCCGTTCCAATGAACACTCAAAGCTTGAAATTTGATCCGGTACATTTCAGTTCGAACTCTTTACTATCTAAATAAACACTTGAAATCCATCTTCCACGATCATTTAAATCAATTTCCTTACGTATCCCAATTAAATGTTGGATTCTCAAATTTGGACCTTCGCTACAGAAGCCCATGTTGGGAAATCGAGCTATAATCTCTTTGATGGAGAAAAAAAATTGATTCATTCTCTCCGAATAGTACAAGGAATAAATTTACAAGAAAGAACTTTTGAAGACCGTACTCTTAGAAAAACTGAACAATGATACAGAAACAAAAATCATGACGAGTTCGGGCCTTGCTCTGTATGCAATTACTCACGTGTGTTCGGTAACAACACTGAATTGTGATTTCTTTTTGGTTAAAAAAATGAGTTAATTCAAGAGATTCTTATTGGAAATCTCAAGCTGGTTCCAAGCTGATGGCCTTCAGTATTTTATTCGTTGTTTACTGATATGCCACTAAATTTAGTTGCAGTTCCATCCATCACAGATTTTTTTTGCTGCTCTCTAACTAACATAATCCCCTCTTACCACAAACGGAACGAATGCAATCCATCAAAAAGGCCCTGGTGTAAACGATCTTTGAATCACAAAAAATTAAAACAAATCATAGTTACCCGTATTTAATCGAGTACCAAGCGCCTTCCAGTAAGACGCGCGTTAAAATCCTGGCAAAAAATGTCGTCCCCGCATAAGACGCACATCTTCGTTTTCAGTTACAAAGAATTCTAATTCAAAAACTGTGTTGGATAAAAATCTAAACTCAAGTCCATTTAGAAAACGAATCCGATGGTAATATTTTTTTTCATACCAGTAATAGTTTAATTTGAAAATAGAACCCTGAACAGATTTACAAAAGGGGAGAAAAATTTCCAATTGAAAAAAAATTTTGAAATTTTGCACCCAATTATGACGCCCATCCCATTTTTCAAAACCTATTTAATGGGAAAAGGTGCGCGTGGTACTCAAGTAAATACGGTACTTTTTCAAATGAACCTTTTATTTTCAGATGCTTGTTTTCCTGAATTCAGAGATTAGGACTTGAAGTGTGACATTTTTCAGCTCCCTATTTTTTTAATAGAATTTCCCGACATAAATTGTTCATGTACGAGTGTTGAAATACTGTCCAATGTGCCAACTCTTGATTTTTTAGTTCCGGTGAAGTTACTGGAAGGGTGGCACTCAGTCCAAGCTTATTTTTTTCTAATTTGTGCATTGGTACAATTAAAAAAGCATCCCTAGACCTTGAACGTGTATCTTGGTGCCATATTTAAAAATTAAATACCCCTAATGAAAATTGTCCAGCATGCAGAGAAGATAATCATGTATGCATGTACCGTACTCAGCTCTAATTAACTGACATTCAAAAAAACGTCATAAAAATTTACACATGATGCCCATGTGTGGCTGGGCACCTCCAGCTTGTAGAAAGAAATCAAGTACAGTATAAACACGGGCCTATAAAAACAGTCCATTAAGGGGATCACAGGCGAGAAAGTCCATCTCGCAGGGCTCGCACGAACCCATAAACTATAAAACGTGTGTAGGCTCAAATTTTAAAAATTCCCCGAGCGTCGTAAATATCATGCCTCGTGAACAAGAGAATCACGAACTCGAATAATTTACGATTCGAAAAATTATTGTCTACATGACAATAATTGATCGAACATTTTCGAGCAAAGCATCAGCGGCCAAAATTTAGCGGGTTGATGCATTTACTTCTTTTGTGCCAGATTCAACATTATTCATACCTCGGCATCCGTGAACACCAGTCGGGATATTCACGAATATAAACTCACTCGAATGAGTCTTCGATCGAAGAAAAATTATCCGAAATCAGGCGAAATCCGGTTTCCGAAAAAGATTACCGAGGAAAACCGGCGATTTCCCCTGAAATGTGCCTTCGTCGTTTTCAACGACGCGAGTAAAACTATTTTTCAGACAATAATTGACATTCCGTTAAAATTACGAGATGAAATCGTTCCTTTCATTTTGTCGACCCAGTTGGAATTTTTTCTCGCGAAATCCCGTCTCGACGACAGAAAACACGACGGGGAAAAAACACCCAACATTTTGCGATTCGCTTCATGTCAGAAAAACAAACTGCAGTCGTAATGAGCCTTTGTAAACACAAGGCACACTCTGAAAAATGTACACGACCATGAACATGCACAACCACAACAATTTGAATTACCTTTGCATAAAGTTGAAAAAGCTTGAAAGTATGAGTTGATGAATGAAAGCAAGAAAAGCTTCTTCAGAAGTCAAGT
The DNA here is from genome assembly GCA_905338405.1 of Notodromas monacha. Taxonomy (NCBI): domain Eukaryota; kingdom Metazoa; phylum Arthropoda; class Ostracoda; order Podocopida; family Cyprididae; genus Notodromas; species Notodromas monacha. The sequence continues at coordinate 24,715 of CAJPEX010001702.1, forward strand.
AAGAGAGGATCATCTAATGTATTCTTTAAAAATAACTCAGAAGTTCCCTTTTTTTACAACATTCCAGTTTCATGACGGCAAATATTAATAAAAAAATTAGAAACAAAAAAGTACAACCTCAGGCAGCCACGTGGAAACGACCACGGAGAGCCGACAAGAGCCTTTTTGCATTTTGGGGGACTAAAAATCAAGAAAGATCTTCAAAAGCGAAAACACGACGGTCTATGCCACTTTTAAAAATATGCAGGGTGTTTAACAATTTATTGAAAAACTCACTATTTTCAGTTGTTCTATCTTCCAAATATTGGAAAAACGCGAATCACGGCGCGACATTTTTGGCAGTGACCAGTGCGTCCTCAAGACGGTTTTTTCGAAAGAATAACTCGAAGCAGTGAAAGTGCCAAAAATTTATTAGACTATCAATTACTCCGGGAAAATTTTCCGGCTTTCATTCCATGGTAAAAATAAAATTATAAATGTATCCGTTATTCAGGTAAAAGTTATTATGCTTTCGTACCGCGGTCATCGAAATGTTGCAGGTGCCCAGAGAATACATTTTTTTCTAGACTGCGCAGCTTTAAATGCATAATTCGCATAAACCCATTCAAAAATTGTTCTTGAAATTTGATCCGGTAAATTTCAGTTCGAACTCTTCGCTATCTAAATAAACACTTGAAATACATCTTCAACGATCATTTAAATCAATTTCCTTCCAAATCCCAACTTAATGTTGGATTCGCAAGTTTGGACCTTTCCTACAGAAGCCCATTTTGGGAAATCGCGCTATAATATCTTTGATCGAGATAAAAAAAAATGTATTAATTCTCTCAAAATGGTATGACAAGGAAAACATTTAAAAGAAAGTACTGTACTTTTGAAGGCCGTACTCTTAGAAGAACTAAACAATGATACAGAAACAAAAATCATGACGAGTTCGGGCCTTGCTCAACAACGCTGAATTGCGATTTCTTTTTTTGTTTAAAAAAACGAGTTAATTCAAGAGATTCTCATTGGAAATCTCAAGCTAGTTCCAAGCTGATAGCCTTCAGTATTTTATTCGTTGTTTACTGATCTGCCAGTAAATTTAGTTACAGTTCCATCCAACACAGATGTTTTTGTCACGCTCTAACTAACATAATCCCCTCATACCAGAAACGGAACGAATGCAACCCATCAAAAAGGCCCTGGTGTAAACGATCTATGAATCACAAAAAGTTGAACAAATCATAGTTACTCGTATTTAATCGAGTACCAAGGGCCTACAAGTGATACGCGCGGTAAAATTCTGGCAAAAAATGTTATCCCCGCATAAGACGCACATCTTAGTTTTCAGTTACATAAATTTCTAATTAAAGAACTGTGTTGGATAAAAATCCGAACTCAAATCCATTTAGAAAACGAATCCGATGGTAATATTTTGTTTCATACCAGTAATAGTTTAATTTTAAAATAGAACCCTGAACAGATTTACAAAAGGGGAGAAAATTTTCCAATTAGAAAAAAAATGTCATTGAAATTCGATTATGACGCGCATCCCATTTTTAAAAACTCACTTATTGGGAAAAGGTGCGCGTGGTACTCAAGTAAACACGGTACTTTTTCAAATGAACCATTTCTCTTCAGATGGTTGTTCTTCTGAATTCAGAGATTAGGACTTGTGATGTGACATTTTTCCGCTCCCTACTTTTTTTTCAATAGCACTTCCCAACATAAATTGTTCATGTATGAGCTTTGAAATAATGTCCCAATGTGCAAAATCTTGATTCTTTAGTTCTGGTGAAGTTACTGGAAGGGTGGCACTCAGTCCAAGCTTATTTTTTTCTAATTTGTGCATTGGTACAATTAAAAAAGCATCCCTAGACCTTGAACGTGTATCTTGGTGCCATATTTAAAAATTAAACACCCCTAATGAAAATTGTCCAGCATGCAGAGAAGATAATACTGTATGCATGTACCGTACTCAGCTCTAATTAACTGACATTCAAAAAAACGTCATAAAAATTTACACATTATGCCCATGTGTGGCTGGGCACCTCCAGCTTGTAAAAAGAAATCAAGTACAGTATAAACACGGGCCTATAAAAACAGTGCATTAAGGGGATCACAGGCGAGAAAGTCCATCTCGCAGGGCTCGCACGAACCCATAAACTATAAAACGTGTGTAGGCTCAAATTTTAAAAATTCCCCGAGCGTCGTAAATATCATGCCTCGTGAACAGTGTCGAAAAGGAAAACGAAGCTCTCAAGTCGAAACTCATTCCTCCGTCATCTCACGACAAAAGAACGACGACGGCTCTGAAAATTACTCTGAAGAAATAGAAATCGCCGCGGTCGAGTTTCTCCTTGAGACAAGCAGCGTGCCTGGCACGCATTCCAGTGACTTTCGCGGGAAAATCCCTCTTGTCACGACGCCGACACGCTGATACTGGCACAGAAAAAAGAAGAATAAGAAAGAAAAAATATGCCAAGTTCCGCACAAAAATGCCGTCCGGTTTGTTTCACGCGTGTGTGCCAAAATTCCGAGGGGGGGGGGGGAACCCTGACGGAAATCATTCGGTCGACCGATGCAACCGCGGAACACATCCGACCGTGGAAACGTACTTCAGAGCAATAAAAAGCCGGTCAAGAAGAAGAACAAAAAATGGTGCGTTGAAAGTTTGCCAAATGCACTTGGTTTTCACAGAGGCAGAAAATGTGAAATTCGCCGAAACGTTGTTCTCACGGGCCCAACGCATATTTTTCCTCTCATACTATTTCTCGTTCGGTGAAGCTGGGTTACGTGAGGTAGCTCAGCTTTTAGAATAGAAACCTACACCACATCAACTCGGGACAAATGAAATCTTTGTGTTCGCTCGAAAAAAATTGCATAATTTCATTTCGTACGTCTCACATTTAATCAAATTTGAGAGAACAAATAAACTGGAGACAAGATATATTCATCACCTTCGTAGCACAAAAATTATCTGCAAAATTTGACTTCCAATCAAGATTAAACAATTATTTTAGGAATTGAAACATTTAAAAATTTAAATAACCATGAATATTTTTATGCAGAATTTACCGCAGGAACTCACAGGAAACCATGACATTTCTTCTGACAAGCGAGGAGAATTGAACGAGGCGAGTTTGAAAATCAGAAATGGATGAAAATCACAAAATTTACTCGAGGAAATATCAGAACAGCAGTTTAAAAAAAAAAATCCGGATTCAGTGGAAAAATCAATTTCCCCACCATTCTTATTTATTGTGCGTCCATTTTTGAGATAATGATCCGCTCTTTCTTTTCAAACATTCTAATACTTGGGTAAACATTTTTCGAAGTTTGGTATGCTAACGAACTTACACTGAATACATTATGTGATGAATAGAGAAATGTGCGTACTACAAAAATACTCCATATCCAGGAGTAAATCTACCGCATTTGTACACAAACCAACAATTTAACCAGCTCGCCTATGGTGAAGTTCTTTCTAACAGCAAATTACCGAAAATTACTGTTCCATTAGACTTGAAAATCCATTTCAGATGACGGAAAAAAATACCGCAGGTCGACAACGAAATTCAAGGGACATGGAAAAATTCGTTGCCGAGAACCTCCATTACATAGAAACCATTTGGTGCCAACGAATTCGTTAAACATTAAAACTATTTTCAGAGAGAGAGAATCCACGCGTACTATACTTGTTCTTCAACGCTACGCTGTTCGACCATGATTAAAATTCATCCTCAAGGATTCAATCAACATGATGGGACATGGATCCACCGGGGATACTTCGCTTTTGAAAATACAGTAATTGGTTATTTTCTGACATGCGGAATTGCATCATACTTTCGATTTCTACCAAGAGAATTTCTGGAGTGACCTTGATTTGAATTCTCAAGTGCACATGTGTATCTCCGAGCGAGAAAATAACCCAACAAGGAAGTAGAAGACAACCAAGCTCAATTTTCGACAGATTGGCTGGATCAAGATGGCAATTGCATCACATTTCTTTCGACCTTGCGCGATTCACCCTCGACAGAATATATTCTTTTCGAAATTGCTCCGACGCCCATAAAACCACAGTTTCTCAACAAAATGCAGCTTCGCGAAGTACTCGTCAAGATAATAATATTTATACTTTGAGCAACCTCATTCCAAGAAGCTGTCCAAGCATTAAAATCTGTTTGTCTTCCGGCACAAGATATATAATCACGGGTCATATCGTACTTCGAATTTTCGC
>CAJPEX010001702.1:29233-51428 GCA_905338405.1 Notodromas monacha
AAAAAAAAATCCGGATTCAGTGGAAAAATCAATTTCCCCACCATTCTTATTTATTGTGCGTCCATTTTTGAGATAATGATCCGCTCTTTCTTTTCAAACATTCTAATACTTGGGTAAACATTTTTCGAAGATTGGTATGCTAACGAACTTACGCAGAATACATTATTATGTGATGAATAAAGAAATGTGCGTCCTACAAAAATACACCATATCCAGGAGTAAATCTACCGCATTTATACACAAACCAACAATTTAACCAGCTCGCCTATGGTGAAGTTCTTTCTAACAGCAAATTACCGAAAATTACTGTTCCATTAGACTTGAAAGTCCATTTCAGACGACGGAAAAAAATTCCGCAGGTCGACAACGAAATTCAAGGGACATGGAAAAATTTGTTGCCGAGAACCTTCATAACATAGAAACCATTTGGTGCCAACAAATTCGTTAAACATGAAAACTATTTTCAGAGAGAGATTCCACGCGTCCTATATACAGTATTTGTTCTTCAACGCTACGCTGTTCGACCATGATTAAAATTCATCCTCAAGGATTCAATCAACATGATGGGACACGGATCCACCGGGTATACTTCGCTTTTAAAAATACAGTAATTGGTTATTTTCTGACATGCGGAATTGCATCATACTTTCGATTTCTACCAAGAGAACTTCTGGAGTGACCTTGATTTGAATTCTCATCAAGGGCACATGCGTATCTCCGAGCGAGAAAATAACCCAACAAGGAAGTGCTTCTGTTGGTTCGAGTTAAAAGCTGTCTAACCGACCTAGTTCTACCGTTAACGTAGTGTAAAGAAAGCTGGAACGCGCTAAGTGGGAGCTGTCTTATATAAGAAAAGCTTTAACGAGGCTGCGGGTTAAAACCACAGTTTCTCAACAAAATGCAGCTTCGCGAAGTACTCGTCAAGATAATAATATTTATACTTTGAGCAACCTCATTCCAAGAAGCTGTCCAAGCATTAAAATCTGTTTGTCTTCCTGCACAAGATATATAATCACGGGTCATATCGTACTTCGAATTTTCGCGGGAAAGATCCTGCGTTGAATTTATCTCATTGAGAAAAACCGAAGTGCCGAGAAACTTCACGAACACTTGCCGAATTCCTCATTCGAGACGGGATGAGTTTATCAACATTAGATTACCTGTCCTTTCAATGCATATCGCCTTTCTAGGCAGGAATGAAATATATTTCCCGGATCCGGATACAGTAAATCCACAAGCCATGAGATGAAAACTTTGCTTCAACAAGGTAAAATTTGAATAAAAATTGACAAAAAAAACCATTCATAGCAGAAAGTCCGTCAACAGTACTGAATACGAGAGCATCGAATGGCAAGTTTATCTGAATTATTACACCCCCAACAATGCGGAAATTTTTTAACTAAAGACTTCAACACTCCTACGAATTTGGTACTTTTTTCAGGAACATTTTTGAGTATATTGCATGATGACAACCGTAAACTTTCCCATCATGGCCATAATTTCCCACTCATTTCACAGTAAACTAAAAATGTGTCAAGGCAGTGGAATAATTTTTCGAACCGCGAATTATCTTTCTCGCGCCTTGTAATTTTTTTTAAATCATTAGTTTTTGAAACAAATATTTTGTCATCGTGATTGAAAGGGTTTAATTACTACCGACTAGACTAATTTTTAGTACATATAAAAATGAGTAGAAACAACGGACATAAACGGAAAGTTTTCACATGAGTAATACGTCACATGATCTTTTTATTAGTTTTTAAGTGGGGGCTTTTAATTAGTTTTGAAGGTCATGATCTTCATGAGCTTTGTATTAATTTTTAAGGTCCCTTTTACGGGTTCAGAATTTTGCTTCACAGGGAACTTCACGAAATTTTCAATTATTAGCCTGAGAAGGATGTCTCACCAAAACCAGTGTGACAATTTTCAACAAGACCGTAAAAAAAATTGGAACAGGAAGGCTGTAGAACATTTAGGCATTCTGTTGGGAGTTCGCCAATCTATAATACAGTAGTACAAAATACAGTAGCAAATGCAATTGTACGTCTGAATACTGTACCTGCAGTTGATTTCCTTCTGAATAAGCTGGAAGTTTCGAAATATGCGCATTTCTCCATTCATAACTCGATAGCCTACGGGCGCAGAAGAATGGGTTCGCAAGTCATACAAAACTTTGCCGAAATGCTTCCCCTAAAATTTTAGCATTTGCAGTACTTAGACCCGGCATCATTTCACGCACGCGTCGTAAAATAAGTTCTTCTCCAAAAATGNTACTCATTATGCAGTGTACTAGAAAAATAATCAAAAATTCACCCCCGAAAATTAATCAAAACTTCCAGTACTAGAAGTACTCGAAACATAATTAAAAATTCCAGGGAAAATGCCCAAGTCTTAAAACATTCACAGGGAACTTCACGAAATTTTCAATTATAAGCCTGAGAAGGATGTCTCACCAAACCCAGTGTGACAATTTTCAACAAGACCGAAAAAAAAATTGGAACAGGAAGGCTGTAAAACATTTAGGCATTCTGTTGGGAGTTCGCCAATCTATAATAGTACAAAATACAGTAGCAAATGCAATTGCACTTCTGAATACTGTACCTGCAGTTGATTTCCTTCTGAATAAGCTGGAAGTTTCGAAATATGCGCATTTCTCCATTCATAACTCGATAGTCTACTCCGCGTCTTCTTACCCAAGCGTTCAGTATGTTTTGAAACGGCTTTACGAAGGGGATTTTAAAATCGTAAACGTCATGAATCTGGGCCGTAGTAAAGTGCGTGCGCAGCATTTTATTCAAGAAGAGGTAAAATGAGCCGAACTGACTCGAAGTTCTTCGAACAACAAATTCAACAATGCATTTTGTGAATTTACCGCATTCATCATTGCGTCATATTTTTGGCGCAGCGTATTTTTTGTGTCACTCGTAAATCGAATAACATTGTTTGAAAATAAGAAAAAGTACAACAGAAAATGAGAAAAGGACGGTTTGAAAAATCATAATAAAAAATAAATATCGATTCCCTTCGCGATTAAAATACGAAGCAGATTTTCTCGCAGAATAAAACGTCTCAAAAACTGGTCAACACTTGCGGAAACCCCCACTTCGCAATTACTGCCTTCGCTCTCAAATACGTTCCTTCCAGTGGAGCATTAGCACAATGGACTGCTGTCATATCCGGGATCAGCAGTTTCATCAGTCCTCGGGATAAAAGCTTTTCAAGTTGCAATCTCTTTCAGTCACGGAATTGAACGCACATTCCATCCAAATCTCAGAGCTAAGTTCAGGTATTAAAGCCATATTTTCTGCCCATAGGGAAGCTGAGACCTCGAATTGTTCACAAAACTCAAGCAAGCTCAGAACTCGTGACACGAATGTGAGATAAAAAAAATAAAAATAAAAAAATATATATATATATATATATGCAGGGAGACCAACAGATGCGGACATGATTGGTGCATCAAGAGTGTCCCTAAGTTGAGCCTTGTTTTTCCATAGACGTACATTACATAATTTTCAATAGGTGTTTTATTGAATAAATATTCAGAATTCCATGAAAAAAAAACTTGTTTGCCACTTGAATTTGATTCAGTGAATATCTTTTCAACTCAAAAAGAACATTTGGAGCATTGAATAATGTACCTCTGCACAGTACATTTAAATGTGGGCATCTGTAAAAATAACATTCAAGTCACAAGAGAAGATAGTTCGTCTATGTCATAGGTAATTTTTTTAATTAGCTGAATGCATGGGAAAATGATGGGAGAAATACCCAAGAATTTTTCTTGCATAGATGTTAGGGTTGGAAATATTTGTTCCTTGCAATTAAGCCCAATAAAAGTCAATTTTCCTGAAGTTTAGTGGTAATTTTATCATGTAATGTCCGCATGTTGAGTCAGTGTCCATATGTCGGGCCTTTTTATTGATTTAAAATGTCCCCACGTCGAATTGTCCGCAAGTGGGGGTCTCACTGTATTTACTGATCACCAGCATTCCCACCAAATGATAAATCCCAAACAATTCGAGGAAGTAATAATAATAATATGAAACATTTAACCTCCCCGCATGCTGGACATTTTCTACAATTGAAAAAGCCTTCCCGCCGAAAGAAAAGAACCCCCGCATAACGATGCAGGACACGAAGCCCGAGTTTTCCCAGTTTTCTGTCTGAACCCGACCCAACCATGACATTTCAATCACACACAGACCGAATGGCCATGCTCAAGCAGGTCACGTTTCACATGAAGCAGTACGCGGAAATACACTCGTGAAGACACCGAAAAAGAGAAGAGAGAATCAGGGACTAGACTCGACGCGGCACTTTCGTTCCGGTTTCGGAGCTTCTCAAACAGATGACCCGACACGACCTGAAGTCACCCTTTAAAAAACTTTGAATCCGAAAGAGATATTGACTTATTTAAAAAAAAATCAGCATCAGGAAACGCTTTCTAGTTCCGCCATCGATTTCTCGAAGGTTGAGATGACCCGACACGACCTGAAGTCACCCTTTAAAAAACTTTGAATCCGAAAGAGATATTGACTTATTTAAAAAAAAATCAGCATCAGGAAACGCTTTCTAGTTCCGCCATCGATTTCTCGAAGGTTGTAAGTTAATGCACTGTACCGTACTGTAAATCAGAGCATGGTAGGTGAACTTCAGTCTGCATGAGTTTCTCCATACAGTGCAGTATTCAAGTCAGTCAGACATACTAGACGCTTTCTTCACTACTGGTACAGTACTTCCGTTTGAAGTCCACTCCACGTCAACGGAAGTAGACCGTACTTTTATTCACGAACAAGAGATTATCTCCAAGTGCTGAGACTCTAAATCCTTTCGAGTGTCGAATGCTACTTTGAATCCGTTCTACATTAAACCATTTTGTTCACGACGATCCGCGTTTCGTGAATGAATTCAGATTTTTTTTAATTAGATTTTATAAAGGAAACTTCGATTCCCCGTGAAATGCGCCCAAAAAACTTTGAATACTAAGCAAAAATATTCCACGCGAAGGACACAAGGTTTTCCCCGAGAAGATTTGCCTCCAGTCGTAAAATAGAATCAATAAATGCTTCGAGGATCCAAATGTATAATACAATATTGGGAGAAACAAAAACCATACACCGTTAAAATCATAATTTTTGGAGCATGCAATATTTGGATTTATTGCGTGAAAAATACCTATTGGTTCAGTGGGATGGTTTGTACCCAAATGATGTCAACATGCAACTCAACACTTTTTCTCACGAACCCATCCTAGCGAATTACTTTTTGTTTACCCGTAAAATGTGATCAAGATTCCTCGGAGGCTGATGAATTACTGCTTCGTTTTTCGCACACATAAATACTAAACTTTTAGTACATTAATAACTAGCGAAGTTAGATTTCAGCCTTACGCGAGAAGTGCCTCAAGTTCACGCCTATTTTTTCCGCTTCTTCTACTTTTCTTCGTAGCTGAAGATGAAAGCGATTAGATTTCTCAAGATTAGATCATTCCATCCACTGAATTGTCTAGAAATATTCACCCTCCCGACAAATACATTTTGTTGACTATACATTAATCATTAACTCTTCCGTCAGAATTGATATTTTATGATCACCATGTTGAGCAAGCACACTGCGCATTTAATAATTAATATATCAATTCTTGGAAATGAGAAATAATTCCCCTCCTCAAAATTGCAGTGCCAGGAACTTCCAGGCACCGTAGCATCCTCAACTATAGAATTCTTGACCTGATTAAAGGTGTAAAACCATAGAAGGTTGAATATAATTTGAAGCAGCTCATCTAGATCACATCTTCATCAGTTGATTTTTTATTCAAGTTATTCATTATTCCAACTTATCCTAGCTGCAAGAAGAGTTGGCTGAGTCATTCATCAGCTTATCTTTGTGAAATACATGTATCCTGTTAAACTAAGAATTCCTACAAGGAATTCCTGGTCCTGTCCCAGACTGATTGCTGTGCTTTATTATGTTACTCAACATCAACTTATATAGTGGTGACATTTGTTCCCAATATACTGGGTGATTAAGAGGAACAAAGAGTTTCAAATGATCCAGCATAAATTACTGATAGTCAAAATTGTCTTGCTAATTCTAGTGAAAGTTCAGGGATTTCCTCAAGTTTGAGGAAGCAAGAGTTTCCTAAATTGATATTCATGGATTTTTTTAATTATTGGACGACGAGAAGAGAGCGACCACGTGCAGAAAAAATTATAATACGCGCTAAGAATTCAAAAGCAATTGATCGTAATGATTCCACGAACGGCGCTCGGAAATCAGTCAGACTCCTCTTGCAATTACATAATGACGTCCCAAGGATTTAAATGTTCGTTATTTGCACTTTCATTCCCTCGTCAAGCTCCGTCTCACCCATTTTCTTCCCTTCCATGCGTAAGGTGTTATAAATAAAAGGCGTCATCCGATGCTGTTTGTGAGCCTTGAGTGAAAAGGAACTGAGCTCAGGTTCGGCGAGAAGTGGCGCCTAATTCCAGCCGCAATGAAGTGTCGGAACCGGCCCTCGGGGCGCCCATCCATCCGCCCAGTCCGCTTCCGCCAAATACCATTCCCATCGTGCTTCATCATCTCGATACACGCAGAAAAGAAAAAAAAAGGTACTCTGCGACTAATTTCTGCCCATTCAGAGTTAACGGAGAAAGTCCCTCCTGTTGCCTGCCGCCGGTGACAAGGTTCTTTCGAGCGAAGAAAACGCCACTTCGCGTCGATCGACGAATTATGAAGGCATTTGTCATTGGACATTCCAGTACTTCGTTAGTCATGCGGTAAATTATTTCGATTCCCTTCTTTCGGGGGGATTGGGGGAGGGAGGGAAGGTACTTGCTGGCACCGTACTTGCTTTCTAACATTGGAAAAATCGCTGGGTTGAGAAACTCCTCGTAATAAATATTTCGCGTACTGTTTTCCCACGTCATGGAGATACAACTAGTTTTCGTTTCTCGGTTCAAGGACGGAAAAAACACTTCATAATGAACATTCGGAAACTGGAATCTAGTTGATGATTGGAAACCTTCCAAAATGTTTTAGCCAGAATACCAATTCAGAGCGCAAAAATCAACATTTTCGACAGCTTAAACAAAGAATGGAATCACGTCAATAAAATGAATACTCGTCAAAATAAAAAAAAAATGTTCGAGTACTACGGGCATTATCAAGAGTTGGCTTCTAATTACTGTATCTTCAACTAAGCTACGTAGTTTTTCAAGACAAACGACTCGTAATGTATTTGTAGTTCGTCGAACATAATACAAGTCAGAGGTACCCAACGGAGGACAGAATTCAAGAGACAAATTTCAAAGAAAATTGAAGTTTTCGCGTCGTGTGCAGGTAACGTGAAAGTTTAAGACATATACGCGTTAATAAAACAGCCTGTGCGTCTTTAAAACTTCGAATGAAAGAATAATAAAAATCATTTCAAAATCCAATTATTTCAAAATCAAACACGGTACCCGTTTTAGGTTTTATTTTTTTAAATAATGTTTTAGTTTTAGTTTTTTTCAACAGACACACTGTATTCATCAAAAATCCCCCACAGGTACCTTTTCGTTCAGGGAAATTTTGTTTCGCGTTCAAATACTGAACAAGGACTTGAACACAATGCAGCTGTATGTTACTCGGGATATTTTAAACAAGGTAATTTCATAATTTTAAAAATAAAAATAAAAAAATTTGCGGAACCCATCACACATCTTAATGGACTTTTCATCGCTGTTCTGTCCAGCGGGATCAAAATTTAAATATTACAGCAAATCTGTAAATTTACTCATTTAGTCAATGACAAAAGAGGTTTCATAGGAAACTTTAGCCGTCAGTGTATAAAGCATAGATTGAAACTTCCTTACGATTTCAGTTGAAAGAAAAAATTTCACACCATGGGAAATCGTCGAGGCAACACGGTATCGTAACTGGCAATTCCATTTCTTCCATTTAGCTTTCTCCAACCACGGCGAAATGAAATCATCACCGCAAGCGATGCACCGTGATCGTATTCAGAAATCAATTTACGCTTATTTTTATTTCTAGTCACTAAAAATTATTCTTTCTTTCCATGCCAATCATTTTCATCCAATCCAAATTTCATGCATTCATTACACGGGAAATCGTCAACGTGTTCATTCCGAATTTTCCCAATTTAATTTCACAGGTTCGTCCAACTGAAACGAAACCAGAACGTCACAGAAAATACCGTGACGTCTCGTTATCCCGGGATCCGATAAACAAAAAATTGTTAGCGGAGCATTGGAATCAAATTTTTAATAAACTTGAAAATTGAAGCATCATCATCATGCGTGAATTAAGTTCCCCAGAACGAAAAATCGTGAATCTGCTCTGAGATCAGTCCCACAACGCGTCGAATGCACGCTCGCTATTCATCAACAGCGCACGGTCGCAACATTGGCCTAAATCACGCGAAATTCGCCACAAACGAACGGCATCAAGTCACGGTTCACGGCTCAATGCGAGAATTTAAGAGAATGACCTCAATTCGTGAGTCACGATCGCGATTGTCAAAAAAATCCGAGTCATAATTCGGATTATGGTCATTACTTGTTGCACGGTTAACTCACTGAAGGACAATTTTCGGAGAACGTATTTTTCATCGAAAGAATCGTTTCCTAGCATGACTCGCAAAAAGCCGCACGAGCCGGGAAGGAATGCGAAGGAACAATCATCAACAAGAGCCACTCAAGTACGGAAATTTAAATTGATATCCAGAACAGTTTGGTATCAAATCTTGGTACCAATTACAGTGGTAACCCAATTGATGGCCTTAGTTCCTCAAAGTAAAAGGGCTCCTGTTGGCAATTGACGAGGGTGATGCAAAGGTTTCCCAGGCATCCGACTGGAGCAGCTCTTTTCTGAATCCAACCTAACAGCAGATCCCTTCACAGATGAAATTTACAATTGGACCTCGCAAAGTGAAACTTTCCTGAGTCAAACATACCAAGTCAAAAAACTATTAAGACATTTTGCTTAGTTCCATAGGAACAATCTACAGTAATACAGTATATATTGTTATACTAAAGCACTTCGGACCTCGACAAAACCTTCATTATAAAAAATCCACGAGCCTAAAATAATATTGTGGCCATACTCGAATGCGTTCTGAACAATAATTAGTCGTAACAAGATTTGTTGTAATGAGATGTCACTACAATACAGACCTCCCTAATCCAAAACTTCCTCATATCAAGCCTCTATGTCTACTTCGGAGAGGCCATTGGTCTATTCTCCTATTTGTTTATTGATACAGAAAGGTGAAGGAAGATCAGTAAAATAAAGCCATGCTTTTCAAACGGAAGTGATGGAGTAATTGGGCAAGTGTACCTTCGTCTACAAGTTCTGGATCCTGTTAAAACTCGTTTATTCAACATTTTGAGGCCCAAAGTATTGAACAATCCTACCTTGAGGTATTTTCTCCTTTTTCCTCAACAAAAGTTCTACAGCAGTTTAACCAACTAAAAAACTCCCCTACGTTTTCCGTGGGTCTCTCTCTGAGTTCGACTAGAACAGATTTGGATTGATAGGGCAGAGTCTTTCTGACTTCCGGTCTTTTCTCTAAACGGGACTCAACGTCCCGTTGAGAACATCTAGAAAAATTTTATATTTTCATGGTCATTCTTCATAGGAGCAGTTTTCAAGCGATAAGCAGCAGCTGCTCCGCGAAAAATGAAATGAATTCAAACAAAATAAAAAGAATAAGAAACAAAATAGAATTCATCAACATTCGCGCATCACAGAGATATACGAACGTTGATGAAAAATAGGTTAGATTGTTAGAACGACAATTTTATTCAATTAAGATTCCGCCATCGAAATTTACCGCATTCCAAACGGGGTTCAAAAGTCTAGAAGTTTGAGATCCCCAGGCTTAAATTTAAGACACATCGTATTTCTAAATATGTACAGTAGTTATTTGCAGAGGCGACTTCTTCCTTCCCAATTACTGTACCTTTTAGATAGCTTTGTTTTACCGAAAAAGCTACGAAACCCTTTGTGTGAGGCGAACCTGCACTCAAAAAAAAAGCAAAATAATACTGTACTGCAGATACAGTACTTAACGAAACAAGAACAAAACAAGAGCCTCCATCCCCGCGAAAAACAATGGTGGCAGGGTCATTCTAATTTTTTTTAAATAGTGTAACAGTCATCTGACAGGTTGGCTGTCACTCAAAGCAAGAGCAGAGCTACCCGCAACGAAAATCTGTAGTGTATAGCATGCGCAGGAGGCTGTACGGATTTGCCATCATACTGTCTTGACATTCGTCGAAAGGGAGTAAACACGCTTGAAAAGTATAATACTCTCATCGCCCGCATTATCATAGACTTGTCAATTCTGTTTTGCAGTCCTTCCAATCAAGTGAAGCTACGGCTTGAAAAAAAAAAAAGGTGCGACACCCCCATAGTCCAGTGCTGTAAAAAATACGGCGAGCGGGCCGTATTTTCGTCCCGGGCCGAATCTGGCCCGCAGAGACTTTTCTTCTGTCCCATGGTCCCTTCCCGGCCTGAGAAACCAAATTGAAATACCAAGGGCGATTTTGAGCGAAAAATCATTTTAGAATTCAGAGATTCACCCAGAGAGTGAAAGCCACTGTCCACAAAAACAATCAATGAAGGTGGGACTCTCTACGACGAAATTCAGGGACCAGAAAAGAATTCGTGGTAGAGACAATTTAATTGCAGAGAGCCTCCATAATATAAATAGAGACCCCTGTGCGACTTCACAAAAATCTTTACACAGAGAAAATTGTTGTAGACAAAATCGTAGCATACAGAGAGCCCTCGTGAGTGGGGTCGACCACGTGACAGAAGTGCTCGAGTTAACAGGCCTCATCCATTACGACTAAAAGGTCACTATCCGTAAAAGCCGAGTAACGTCATCGTAAAGAAAATTGATGATAAAATCAGCTGAGCCATAAAAATAGGGAATAACTTCCTAAAAAATATATATATAAAGCATACGAAACACTCCAGATCACAAAATAAAAACTCAAAAATCAGCCAGATATAAAAATGACCCCCACGCTTCCAAAAAGTAGAAGGCTGGCGGCTGCATTTCATTTTCTAACTTCCTCTCTTTTCTGATCGACAGACGTTTGATTGCTTTGCAGGCGAGTCGTTATCCAAAGCTGAGGCCGTTACTCCAGGCAGAAATTAGATAACCACTTGGCTCGCGGACTTTTATCTGAAGCGGGGTCACAGTGCTAGGCAAAAAAGGCCTTTGTCCTACGCCTTCATCCGAATGGGGTTCTACCCGAGGCGACCGTTAAATGGCTAAATCGTTGTACTCCGGTACAAGGAGATGTTCCACGAAGATGAATGAAATTCACCTCGAGGGTCCCTTCAATTTAACGTGGCACCGAAAATAGATTTTCGAGTGTCGATGGTCTTGAAGCACAAGCACAAAGAAATTGCCGGGTCTCAATCAAGGAGTGACTTGAGGAACACGTTGAAACAGCGCCACCAGCAACAGATTTCTCTCAGTCCAGTGAAGTGAAGCAAAAACTTGCTGCAGTAAGATAATACAGTACTCTTCCGATGACTTGCAGACCAGCGAGCAAGCAACAGTCCGACGTGGAGTGGAAGAAGGGACGCAATAAGAGTTGCGAAAGATTTACAAAGAGCGACACACACACACGCATGACGAGACAAGGCAAACCGAATGCGGAGAGAGATTATTTTTTCCTGCTGTTCTCTTCCTCCTCGTTCTCTTTCTTTCTTTCTTTCTTTTTCCCTCCCCACACAGGAAACGCTTTTTTTTTAGGAGCAGATACGAACCTTTTCGGAGGCCTGAGCACCGCAGAAGCAGAAGATGAAGTTTTTTCGCCGGTTTCCTCGACGGACTCGGAAGTGTTGGTGTTGCTGGGCCGCATCGGGGTCGGCGGGGCAGACTCGTCCTCGCGCACGCTCTGCTCGTCGATGTTGACAATCATGGACACGTCGTCGGAAGGCGCTTCCGGCACGCGGCTACGAACCGCCGCGTCGTGCATGTCCAGCGTGTCCTTGGAAGTAAACGGCGCCAAGACGGGTACGTTTTCAGGACGCGGCGGCGAGGCGCCAGCGGCGTCGGCGGCGATCCCGTTGCCACGCGCACGCCGCTGTTGCTGGTCATTGTCCTCGCGCTCCTCATCCATTTCCTCCTCACGCCTGCTTGTGGCGTCTGAAAATTCCAAAGACAAAGAGAAAGCCCCCCCGGGGAAAATTGGGGGGAGCGAACGAAACCACCGCCATCATTTTCCCGGTCTCTCTCTCTGTATTGCCAAATTTTTCATCACAATTTCAAACACCACCCCCAGCCTTGCGCAGAGACAGACGGCAACGACTTGCACCAAAGCTTCACGGATGTCGGAGGGTTTTTTTTTGCATGTTCATCGTCGTAAAATCGTCAGGAATTCGCCAGTACTTTCGACGATACCGTCATCCTCGATTCGACGTCTCTTGAAACAGCATCGATTAGATCCATTAGATACCAAGACGATTTGTCTGTTCTCCCACGAGGCGTGTCGATCAAATGCGTTTCCATTTCCGTTTCCACCACTCCTTCCTCTTGTGATAACCATCTCTTCAGACCCAAATAAGTACTGTAGGCTTCCTCTTTCCGTGAGGATATGCTTTGTCAGGAGCCACTCCGGCATTTCTCGCAGACTTTGCATCGGTATTGGCCACTCTGTACGAAGTCACACACCCTACTAACTACCAGAAAAAATAAAGGAACTCACTTTTGTCGCTTTCGAACATGTCGCCCTGGAAATATAGAAAAGAGAGGGATGAGAACAAGGAACATTTGAGAGAACTTCAAATCAAGTTACCTCCTCAGCCTCCTTGAACAGCGAATCCGTGTCCTCCAGAGACACATCAAGTCCCTCCTCGTCAGACCGATTGCTTTCCATCTGAAAATTAAAAGGAAACATGCTTAGTTTTCCTGGCGCAGATATGATGAACTGAACTTCCGCGAAGTTTCGAAACGATGAACAATCAACGAAATGATCAATTACGATTCTGAACGACAGGTTTTACGACAGGAAATGTTCCTTATGAACCAAGGAAAGGAAAATGACATGAGTCGAATAGAATTATGAGCCATTTGTCTGAGATTACTGATGAATTTGAAAAAGGATTCCGAACGAATTTCTCGAAAAGGAAATACAGAGCAGAGATTCTTTTCTCTAAGAATATTTTGCGATTGCATTGAATATTTCTCATAGATTTTTGCAGGGCAGACTTTCTATCTTTCCTAGATAACTTTATCTTCATCTTTTGTAAATCGGCAAGAGCTACAACCATTTTTAAGATCGAAATTTCAAACAAAAATCTTTCATTGAAAACGATATTCACTGAGGATCCACCTCTGGAAAATGGGAAGAGGAAACTCTAGGATAAAGAGCTTAGAAATTAGTCTCAACACAGTATTGCAAGTCTAAATACAGATACTATTTTTCGATCAGAAAAAAATCTCGCACCGAGGCGAATTAGTTGAACTCCACAGTAAACTCACTTTTTCAGCTGTTCTGTCACCAGATCCGTTCTGCGACTCTGATCTATCCGTATCGCTGTCTTGCAAGCCTGAAAATAAAAACGAAGTACTGATCATTTTCTAGTTTCGCTCGTGCGGAAAATGCAGAATTTACCTGATTTTTCGTGTCGCTTCGGCGTTCCTTCTGCTTCAATTTCGAAAAGGTGTTCATCTGGATCAACACCCTCGTCTTTCAAAGCCTGCAAAAATCCATATGCATTCAATACTCCTGGAGAAAATTGTTTGAAACGCATATTGAGCAGATCTTCGCTACGAATCGAGATTTCAAGATGTCCACGAATTCACGTTTACACACCGTGAAACGAAAGTTATTTAGGAGACATCACATGTATGAAGTAGGACGAGAAAAATGCTAACTTTGCGATTGGTTCATCTGTCAAAACCCGGCCTTGCTTCTTAAACCGTGATACCTGTACACGTGACTCATGAGTAATTGACTGGAACAATAACAGCCCAAGCAAACTTATTTTCATATTAAACGGGGGAAATCAGGAAATATTGGGCGATATTCGAATAAATTATATAGCCTCGGAGGTGCCGAGTTAGAGGACGAACCCCACATTTTTCAATAAAATAACAAAAAGTGAAGGAAAACTCTTCACCCTTTCACGGTGACGCGATTAAAACTCAAGTTTCTTCTAAAATTCACAAAATTGAGGTTATCAAATTTTTTTCATTTAACGCTTTTTCAGCTCTTCATAAAAGGTGGATACCGGTATATGCATTTTTAGCGATCGCATGATCGTGCTTACTTTCTGAAGACGATCAGCCAGCACCGCTTTCACTCCAGTCTTATCCAGATTCCTCTTTTCCAGCTCACTTCGCAAATCGATAACGCGCAGTTCGCTCAGTTTTCTTCCCATTGTAGCAGGTTCCGCCATAATCAACAAAAATTCCGCTCAAAGCGAGTATCCACGAAAAGACGTCTCAAAATTTGTTCTGGTAAAATCGGAGGCAACAATTGATTTATGTACATAAATCACCACTTCGAATCATTAGAACTTTCAATGTAGACACGCCGTGTATGAAAAGGGCTCTTTTCCGGGCATTTTATAGCAATCACCAATTGTAACAATCACAAAGTCTATAAACAATTCACCAAATACTTTGGTTGACTGAGAAAAATGAGTATCGGAATGGATCACTTCTGAATTTCGGACAAACCACGAGGAATTTTCGGTTTCCTCGAAGCATCAAGACACTCGGATGCATGCGGTCTCTTGGCAAGAACTTTCACAGGTGCAAGTTCCTTCTTCAGCAGTCGCTTTTCCAAGGTTTGCAACCGCATCTTGATGTTGCGCTCTCGTTCCACAAGTTGTGGAATGGAACTTGAGGGATTATCAACACAAGAAGGCTGGCATCTGGTCTCCAACTTCTCCAGGTCTGTCCGAATACTTGAAAACTGCGCAGAAGATGTTCATATACAAAGACTGATGAGCTTTCTTTGAAATCTAATTGGGTTGCATTTTCCTGCACGTATCGAGGAATCTTTCACACAGGAGTGATTTTCAACTACAGCACAATGTTTTTGTCAAGTATTGTTGAATTACTGTACCTTTCCTGTTTTACCTCAACCTTTTCTCCGCAGCATGTTCAGTGAAAATGAGAACAAATATCTCAACCTTTTCACCCAAATTTAAAAATGTCGCTCTCCCATGGAGAACCTACTTGATATTTTTGGGTTTCATCCAGGGACAGAATGAATAAGAGAAATTACGCTCCATCTTGGAATAAAAACGAGGCTAGAAGAATTATTTTTACAAAATGTTCTCGGTTAAAAATTATTTTACAAACACAGGTTCACAAGCCTCTGGGATCTACAAAAAAAAAAAGAAGTCCAATTGAAATCCGATCAATCATTCTTCAGTGCGGGAAACTTTACTGGGCGCTGAAAAACATTGAAGTAAAGCCATAACCACAGGGAATAGTTCTTATTTCTATTGAAGATATTCCAGTTCCTCGAAGAATGCTGAGAATATCCCCATCAAGTTCGAGAACACTCCTGCACGCTACAATATTGATACGGGACACAAATTTTACTAAAAATCATAGTTGCTTAGTCAAAAATTATATTATTCGGAGAGTGAACTCCGGCACTCTCACTCTTTAAAGTCACAATCTATAAGCAAATAATACTGCTATCTATTGCGAAGGAGAATTGCACGGTATACAATTCGCAGGTCTGGTCAGCAATACAGTACATAAAACTGCGAAGTCATCAAAAATGTTCCCCCTCACTCGAAATATTTCGAACACCCTAGAACTCGAACGTACCGATTCCATCACGGAGTTCGCATTCAACCGCATACGGACTAGCAAATCAGCAGGTGAACGTTCCAATAATAATTTTTCCGAAGCAAAATTGCTCATTGATTTTGCGCCAGAGAAAGTGCCTGACGATTGAGCAATCTTGACATCAATGATCCCAAGCGCTGGTGACATCATCAAGGGAGCCACTGCAAATTTGTAATGAAGTTCTTAATAATCAAAAATAGGTTCTTTTTCATTAACCCCAGCATTTACCAAGTCTGAGATTTTTCAACACCCGGCACAAATTTCGTCACGCTTCATTAAGTTTATTCTACACTATGCTAGGTTTGTACTGTAACAGTGTCCACAATAAAGAGTGAAGTTATATTAGATTAAGTCACGCTATCTAGTTATGTATGGTCAGGTTCGAAAGTGAGACGATACGTAAAGGAGGTTTTAAAATTCTTCACTGGGATTTACTCGAGTTACAGAAGATGAATACCAAATTCGTTCTTTCATCTCCGAGTTCGAAGAGCTCGTATCAGAAAAAAAAATGTCTCGACCCTTCCAATCTGACACATACGACGAATAAATTACACCCACCATATTTGCACTTTTTCTGAACGCTCGTACAAACGTCGAGATCTTTCTGTTCAGAGGTGAAGATGGGAGCTATTTCGTCTTCAAAATGCTCTATTGCCATGGACGAATAATCCCGAAGCGAATCCATCACTTTATCCGCGGCAACTAGCTTCTTTTTAGTACCCACCATGTCCAACACGAAAACCATTTCATCTAAAACCTGCGGAAATATGCTATGGTAGACTTGATGAGAGCTTTCAATGCGAACTTCCTACCTTTCCTGGGATGAATGGGCACAGGTTTGCTTCCATGAATCGTCTGTAAGTCATCTTGAGGAAGGTTATTCTGGAGTCCAGCACGTTTAGCATTCTGAGGTGTTCAGCCAAAGGATGATTCATTCGACCTGATTCCCGCTTAGGAAGCTGGTGCTTTATTTCTCTCAACAGGGATTCGAGCCTGTCGGACACCTTTTGCAATCCGGCCGTGAGAATATCGCCACAAACGGAATTGAACATCCTGTTCACCTGTGATAAGCAATAAGGAAGGAGATCAACAAGAGTTACAGTACTTGGTGCAGATTGGAACCCTTTCCCGCCCCAGTTGAAGCTGTCATCTAAAAAACATAGGAAAACCGAGTCTTGATGGATGATTTTCATAAAAAAATCTATTTACTGCTCGAGCAAAATAAGTACGACCATCCTTATTTGAAAAAAAAAAAAAAAACTACCCGTTAAAACCTTGCCACATACTTTCTTTCTCTTCCATACTGATTCCGTCAATTACGATGCATCTGAATCAGATGCATCGATCCTGTTTTCAATATATTTGTAATCGTGGTAAGGTGGCAAAGGTCTTAAGTCAAGACATCGTCTAGAAGGCAAATCGAAACGTGTTGCACTATTAGTAACTCACTGTGAACTGACATGAGACATTATCAATTTTGGCATGGAAAAATAACTGCGGACTTGGTTCGGATGCTAAACAAGTCGTTGACTTCTTTTTTTTTTTTTTTTTAGAAAAAAAGGGAGGAAAGCTTCACAATAATAAAATGACCACAATGGCCTGTCTTGTTACTCCCTAACACTCTTCCTCATGATCCCACTGACCTCTCTAAGACGTGATATTTCTTCATAACTGAGGCTCTGCAGTACTTTCCGTACCATCTCCAAGGGAAGTCCCGTAAATGATATTCGGCTTTGAACGCATTTAGAATAACCACCAGAATAGCATGCCATTTAACACTTCTCGTCGATAAATAATCTGAAAGAAAAAAGAGCTATTGCTTTCAAAGCTCACGCATAGACAAAATGAACGAAGTGGTTATTTTCGGTTATACACCCAGCGTCCGGAGTTCGTGATTCAACGTTGTAGCAAACCAACGAGTGCCGTATAGATTTTATGAAGTTTCGTAGCACAATTCAGATCAGTTCCGATCATATCTGACATTGAGACGACACTGGTTCGACTCTCCACAAACAATCGCCTTCATCAAGCAGGTGTATAACAGAAAATCAACAAATCAAGTACCGTAAAGAGTACGTTCGATTCACGTAAAAACTTGGAAAGTATGAAACTGCATTCACAATCAACTTTGAACACTCATTCAGTTTGCTCATCAGAGCTAGACGTATGCCACGTGAGACGCTCTTGATAAAAATTTATTACGACTTGCGGACACTTGTGATTGCAAACTTTCGCAGGAACAAGTTCAGTCTCGTCGTGGCCTTCCCATTTCATTAGGAAAATAAGGTCTCCCTCGTATTTGGATGCTGCCAAAATTTTTTCGGGCTTCCAGCCTTCCGAAAATCCTCGAATTCGACGAATGCCTGGAGATGGATCATTCAGTTTATCCAGGGCTTCATCTTTTTCGTTTGTTTGCTGATTCTGCGCACGCGCCACTTCGAACTGAGCGACCAAATCAGGACAGTCCAAATTGTCTTCTGGTTCCCATGAATCGTACTCGCTGCAAACCAAATCAGAATGCTAGAAATACTTTTAACGAAAACATTTTCATCATCGCAATATCATATTTGCACCTGAAACATTTACGATGAAATGAACACGACGGTTTCGTACTTACGGAGGGTAACCTTTCCATGAAAGAAAATACTCCTTTTTCCCATTCCTGTATCTCCGATCAATAATACGCTCAACTACGTACTCCTCTTTAGGTTGCTGAGAACTTGTCGCCACTCGTCCAGGCGGTCGTCCTCTCCGCATCTTCGCACGAAAATCACAGGATATCTGGAAATGTATTTGAATCAAATCAAAGATGAATTTACACGAATATGAACCCCGACATGTAAAAACTCGTAGAACATTCGAAGTACTGTATTGAGGTGAACTCTACAACATGCGCGATTTTTCCATTGACGCAACGTGCGCAACAGATTATAACAACGGAAAAACAGTGGAGTATTAAGTAACTTAAACGTGAAATTCAGTACAGTACAGTATTAATCAATCTACACGTACAGTACATTAAAAGTTTGACGGAAGCTAAAACCCATGGTCACTCGGAAGGGATTCGCGAATTCGTTCCGTCACATAAATTGACAGGTATGTTACTTGATCGGGTCGAATGAAATTTTGAAAATAACCTCATACTGAACTCAGCTAACCCTAATCTTAAGATGGAAATCAAACAAAACGGCGATTTTTACATATACTGTATTCACGGAACTACGGAAATTTCCGCTTTTTTTTCACTTGCTATGTCTGAAGTTCTGCACTACAGAAAGAGAGAGTTCTTTCACAAATCGTTCCGCGCCGGGAATTCAGAGCAGATAGACGTCCCTGAACTCGCAGAGCTTCACTTCCTAACAAAAAGACTGCTTCGATTGGCGAACCCGATGGCCCCCGAAAGTACTTCCTGACTCATATATCCTTCTAGGAAGTATGTGCAGACACGGTTAATGGAATGGTTTACGGGAGTGTGTACGCACACGCGACTTTCATATTCCGGCACTTGTACACGAGAGGTGACCCACCGAAAAATCCACGCGCGTCATACAAACGTGACATCTACCGGCAAAATGAATCCCCTATAGTTTAAACCCTCTTCTCCAGCAACCCTGGCCAGACTCCCAGATACAGTATAGGACGCGCGTTCATAATCATGATGCAAGTTCATAATTGCAACAAATTATGAGCAACTTTTCATCCATTCCTTGGCATTCTGCAGAAACCAACTTTGGAGGCGGTTAGGTAAAGTTAGGTTAGGTTAGTTTATGATAGTTAAAAGATATTTTTAACCAACATAAACCAACCTAACCTAACTTTACCTAACTGCCCCCCAAAGTCAGTTTATCTTTTCTGTGGGATTCTGCTGAAACTGACTTTGGAGGCGGTTAGGTAAAGTTAAGTTAGGTTAGTTTATGATGGTTAAAAATATCTTTTAACTATCATAAACTAACCTAACCTAACTTTACCTAACTGCCTCCAAAGTCAGTTTCAGCAGAATGCCAAGGAATTTGTTGTGATTGTGAACTTGTGTCATAATGCAGAGGAATGTTCTATGCATAGCTGGCCAGAAGTTTCTACCAAGAGAGACTACTAGATGAGATATGTGAAGTTTCCACTATAAGAGAGACTAGAAGTTTCTACAAGAAGGGATATTAAGTTTCTACAAGAAGAGATATTGAGTTTCTACAAGAAGGGATATGTAAAGTTTCTGCAAGAAGGGATATTTAAAGTTTCTGCAAGAAGGGGTATTTGAAGTTTCTACAAGAAGGGATATTTAAAGTTTCTGCAAGAAGGGGTATTTGAAGTTTCTACAAGAAGGGATCTGAAGTTTCTACAAGAAGGGATATTTGAAGTTTCTACAAGATAAGGGATATTTGAAGTTTCTACGAGATAAGGGATATTTGAAGTTTCTACAAGATAAGGGATATTTGAAGTTTCTACGAGAAGGGATCTTTGAAGTTTCTATGAGAAGGGATATGTGAAGTTTCTACAAGAAGGGATATTGGAAGTTTCTACAAGAAGGGATATTTGAAGTTTCTACAAGAAGGGGTATTTGAAGTTTCTACAAGAAGGGATCTGTAGTTCCTACGAGATAAGGGTTATTTGAAGTTTCTACAAGAAGGGATATTTGAAGTTTCTACAAGAAGGGATCTTTGAAGTTTCTACAAGAAGGGATCTTTTATGTTTCTATAAGAAGAGAGACCTGAAGTTTCTACAAGAAGGGATATTTGGTTTCTACTATAGCAGCGAGGGAGATTAGGTTTCTATACTAGCAGGAGGCCTGCCTGAAGTTTCTACCAGCAGGAGGCCTGAAGTTTCATGGTGATTGTGAACTTGCATCCTAACGCAGAGGAGTACAGAACTGTATATGGGAGTCTGGCCAGTGTTGCTTGAGAGATTCATTGTTCAATGTTCTGTTCATAGATGGCGAGAGTGTCAAAAGTCATGGCGGCGCGCGTGGATTTTTCGGTGGGTC
The DNA here is from genome assembly GCA_905338405.1 of Notodromas monacha. Lineage (NCBI taxonomy): Eukaryota > Metazoa > Arthropoda > Ostracoda > Podocopida > Cyprididae > Notodromas > Notodromas monacha. The sequence continues at coordinate 50,059 of CAJPEX010001702.1, forward strand.
ACCTCTCCTGTACAAGTGCCCAACTTGTAATTATCCCATTTACCAAGTGTGAAATTCATTGTTAGGTAGACTCTCACTATATACTGTATACTGTCTATCCTAAATTTTTAAAAACCATGCCATATATTGGTCTTAATATGTGATAAACTGTGTACAAGAATACGGATAACATATACTGTATTCACATGCGCAATGTTCGTAACGGTTATACTGCACTCGACTTCGTTCGCGCGCGCGAGCATGCGAATTTCATTGAAATCTTCCCAGGTGATATAATATTGCGAATCGGGGGTTGGGAGCGATACTGTACATATGGATGCTCGCAAGTACCATCATGTCCGACGCGGAAAACTATTGTTCTTTGGAAGATACGTGCTATACGTCGATCTTATTGTGCATCATCCAATCTGGATTTAGTAATGGCCAGCGGCCATTAGTCCCGCGCAACTTGTACAAACGCGTATTCGAATCGAGCTTCGTTCAGATCTCGTACCCAATCAGGGTATGCCGGCGCAACGGCCTGCGCGCCAGCGACCGGCCATCTTGTGTAACGAGGGGCACGCCAAGCCCCATTCTACCTCGAACCTCCGAAGAGTGCGGACCTCTGTTTTATGTGTGCGACAGTATACTTATGTGAATAGACTTCAGTATTCTGATATTGGTGTCAAGTTATTCCAAGTCCAACTTATCCTAGTGTGACTGTGGAGAAATCTTACTGGGGGCTCAGCCGACCGACAACGACCCGCCATGAACAGTGACCGTACTGAAAGTGAACCCCAACCGGGACCTTCTAACGCGAACGCGTCACCACAACCGGTAGCGTCATCGCAACCACGGGCGACAGCCAATCCATGGAATTTTCTCATGCTAAACGCCATACGTACTTACGCGACAGCGAACGGCATTCCCAACGCTAACGAAGTGCCATGCAATGAACTTATCAGCGCACTCCAAGCCAGAGGCGCAACGCCACTCAATATCATCCTCGGCTCACCGCCGGACTATCAAACGGGACCAGGATCGACAGAACTGCTAGCACGGTCGTTGCTGCGCAGACGCGTAGACTACCCGCATCAGTCGCCCAACGAAAGCATCAAAATGTATCTACGACGCCTGGACACCGCCTTCAAACACAACGGAACGCCGAACTTCACGCGAGTCAACTGTCTAATCGGGCACTCCCAGCCGAAAGTAGCGGAAGCAGCACAACTCCTATATGACCAAGGATTCGAGGACTACGACGTCATCGCGGAAAAGCTCAAAACCAGGTTTGGTCTATCACCATTTGAACACTTTACCAGGTTCCAGCAGTTCCGACCGGCGTCCGACGAGCTATTCTCCCAGTTCGGTCCACGCCTACGCGACGAATA
>CAJPEX010001703.1:0-51428 GCA_905338405.1 Notodromas monacha
GAAGCAGAGATAAGGGAGCGGTGGATTCGGCGAAAGGATGATTGTGTGTTGGGAGTTGCTGATTGTGTATACGTTCTGTCTCCTAGGACCATGGCTTGGGTAATTGCGAGGAGGCGTTTCGTGGTTCGGCGGATGCTGTGGTATGGTCGTTGTGAAGCAGATGTGGAGGATGTGTCGTCAGTTCGAACGGAAGGAGATCGTGGTGGTGTGGAGGATCGTCTTCGTAATGGTGGTCGACCAGGGCGACGTGTGGTTCCGCGGCGTGGATTGGACGTGGATGGAATGTTGAGGGCGTCAGAGGATGGAATTTCGCCGATTGGAGGTGTGTGGTGTGATACGCCAGAGGTGCGTGTGATGGAATTGGAGGATAATGGTCCGTGGCGTGGCATGGTGTTGGATGTTTGAGTGAATGTGGATAGGTATCGAGTTTGTTGGATTGGAAGGATTGCACTGTGGGGTTTGTATGAGGATGTAATGTGGGAATTGAATTCTTTGGGGTGATTTGTGGGAGATCACTCGAATTTGAAAGGTGAGCACTTGGAAATGAGGGCAATGATGTACTTATGCACTTGGACATGAAATTTCAGGGTCTTTTTAAACTTTGCCAGAAGTGTTCTTCACACACTTACTGGCCACCAGTTTTGTCAGAGACCCTTAGGTCAATGACGAAATAAACTTTCAATGAAATGAAAGAAATGCGCGATAGGCCGTTTGCGGCCGAGACTGAGTCTCCAGGAACTATGTTATTTCGCACTTGTTAATAAATTGATGTTTCACAGGTTTCACAAATCAATCACGAAAAAGATGAAGTTCTCGCAGCGGACGTTCGAGATGAAGTGAAGTTTCTTCCGCGGATTTCATCTTGGCTTCAGGAAGAAGGATCCGGTTTTTGAAGACTTGTTTGGAGTGTTGGCTAGGTGTGTTTTTAGATATTCGATTTCGGTGTTCGTGGCCTGTTGTGTGGCAAAGGTGTGTGGGTTCTATCGGGCGACCTCTAGGGGTCCCTGATAGGATCTAATTCAGTCATTCAGCCTCCATGAGGTGTTTAAGTTTGAAGCCCTTAAATAAATAAAAGTAACATCCCTTCGGTCGAAAAGAAGCTCCTTTTATAAAACCTTCGAACCTTGTGCTGAAGGTCCTTCCATTTGACCACATCTTTAAGACCTAAGCATACTGAATAAATAAGTTAGCGGGACACTGAACTTCAAAGCAAGGGTAAATTTGCACAGTCAACCAAACATCAGTTTAAAAATGACTTGAAGCAGTTAAAATTTTCTTGCTCTTCCAGCTCCTTGGTCCCTGAAATAAAAACAAAGATGCATAAAAAATTTCAGCAACAGTATAGAGCAGTGTTCCCCATCCCATGATCCGCGGACTGGCACCGGTCCACAGAATTATTTTGCCGGTCTGTGGTAAATTTGCAGCATAACACATGCATCAAAAGTAGGGATGAATTTATGTTATCTTTACAAATAATTTTGGAAGGACAATGGCAGTTGAAATCATCTGATGAAAAAAAAAATTGGCTTTTCTCTCAGCACGTCAGACAAATTTTCACCTGCTAAAATAAATACACGTAATTATTATTTTTTTTTTATTCTGAAGAACTTTACTTCAAGCCCACCTTTTTAATTTTTTTTGGATGACATTCAGCTATAGCTGCTTCATTCATTCCCAAACTCAATTTTGGCAAAAATCAGAAACTTTTGAATACCTGCCATAAAGTATTTCAAGCTAATATTTCGTGAGTCTGCAAAATTTGATTAAACTTAGAAAGTCTGAAGAAATTTATTTTGAGAATTTGCTGGTCCGCAAAAAATTTTATGGAAATTCTGCTGGTCCGCGGGTCCAAAAAAGTTGGGGAACACTGGGATGGAGGTTATATTATGTGGGTGGGGGCTTTGAGACAATTATTCTGTGTGTAGATTGCTCTGTTTAATGAGGAAAGCCAGACAAAAGACTAAACAAAAATTTGTCTTAGGAAGATTTGAATAAACGAGGTCCACATGTACCTGGGAAATGTATCTCGATGCAATTTTAATATTTAAAAATGAAGTGAAAGGGGCTTTTTTACAGCTGGATGAATTCCTTGAGTGAGCAAAGATTTGCTTCTTCTGAATGCTCAACCTGGACCCAACAAGGACCCAGCATTTCAGAAATTAATTATCCGAGTTAGCACAGTAGTAGAAATTAATTATCCGAGTTAGCACAGTAGTAGACATACTTCCAATCTACATGGAAGAAAAACGGCAATCGTTCGTCTGGAGAGTCGTTACAGCTTCTGACACCGGCATCAGGGTGGGGATCAAACCAGTGGATTTACGACACGCAGGGATTAGTTTAGTGATGTGCCTTATGCGTTACCCAGGTTTTGTGGGTGTGGGGGGAAAAAAAGAAGCGAGAAAGACAGGGTAAACAAGCAACAGGGCACAGCTTTTAGACAACTCCCATCACCTTCAGTCTATGCAGCACCAATCACGCAAAATTTGAAGGAACATTTTCTGGAAATCTTCCGATATTTTTGCTTTTCGAATTTTTAATAGCAAAAATAAGCGATGCTTCTTTGGAAGCAGGAGGCTCCGAATGATGGAGTACTTTTATCCTTTGAAAGGATTTACTCCTCTCATAATTTTTTAAATTACTGTAACTTCGAAACTGAGGCTTCTTGTGTAAGGCTAGAAAAATTGACAGAAAAAAAATGCAAAAAACCATTTAAAAAACGCTGAAATCATCTACCCATTAAAAAATACACTGAAATCATCTTCTGAACGTTTAGAAGGTATTGCAAGTAAAAACCAATGCTGAATTTTTTCCTACTGCGTGTGTATAGTATTTTAAAATAATTTTTAAATACCATATGCAAGATTATAAAACGAGAATATTTGGTTTTGCAATGGCTGTTGCAGGCTTCATCTCAAATTCTCGCTTTCATATACATCACGCAAATCAAACATTTAGTGGACCTGGAGAAGGAAGACCGAATTAAAAAAAACAAATATTGTATATTGGTTGGTTCAAGATTTCACAATGAAAAATGCTCAAATACAAAATTTCACATTTCTTTCATGTTATTCAATTTTAGTTCCATTGCCACGGCAAACAAACAAATTGGGGAATAATTTCTTTAGATAGAATGTTTTTTATGCTTTTGGTACAAAGGTTGAAGGTGTTCATGAGAGTTTTCCGTGCTATCTACGTACTTTTACAGAGTCCCAAAAACATAGGGAACTTGTGAGTACCGCATAATTGAACGCAATATTTCATGGCTTAGAATTTTTTTTTCTCGCTGTAAATCGTTCACCAAATATAAAGAAAATACCTCTGCCAATGAAAAAATTCGGGTTTGATATGCCCAAAAATTGAACCTGAAGCTGTAGATATGAAAAACATGATACCTTCCTTGCATCAACTGAGGATCTTTCTCTTCATAAGCAACAATCAATCCATATCAGTCGAATCCTTCGTAAATTAGTACGAAAAAATTAAACGCATAAAAAACACTGCGTCGATTCCAGAAATTATGCCCGAAAGAAAAGGCATCGACAGAATCGCGTAATAATCCTTCACCCACTCAAGCAAATCATTTTTTCTCGAACCATGAAAGCATCTCTTTGATTCCGATCCGTGATTTTAAAAAAACCAAGAATATTAAAAAAAAGGCTGAAATTAGCATAATGACTTCCGACGTCTCGGCAGAGCACGTCAATCACATTCGGTGATGTGGCAGGATTTCGCGGTCCAATAAGCCGCGCCCGGGTGACCTTGATCCATTCTGTTCCTCAAAGCCTAATTGACTCTCTGCTAATTGACGTGGGATGAAATAAAGTATGTGTTCTACTCAATAACGGGCCGCTTTGTTGTATTTTTCCCGGTCAAGGCCGGGGGTTTCGAAAAATCCGAGGCGGAAAAGAACGCCGTCATGTTTTCTGGGCGACCCGAAAGAAACGAAGTTTATTTCGTGTTGGGAAAATAGTATTGTAAATCATTTCAACTGATGATAACAATGACGACGTTGAAGGAACGAAAAAAAAACCGAGCTGCAAAAATTAATGCGATTGTTCGTTTCCGAGACGAATATAAAGACATGCGGAAAATTTCGTCATCACCAATCGAAATGATGTAAGTATTTCTGAACAATATTTTGAACAAAACACATACTCTGTTGTACCGTATTCCTAATATGCAAAGATTTCTTTCTTATACAGTACTTGAAATTCAATAAGTACAGTAATCGTCAATGATAAATCCAACGTTGCCATTAATATAATCGTTTTCTAGTTTGATTTTATGACATGATTAAGTAATTTTAATTTTTTTTTCTGAGCATGTTGGACTCATAATTATTCAAAATACTGTACTCTACATGAAAATACATTTTATTTCATGCAATGTTCATGAAATAAGTGGCAAGGCCTATAGATTGCAGGCAAAGCATAAATTTAAAAACATTCTTCAGAGAAATGGGACGAAAAAGCTCGGTTCTGTCGCAATCAGAAGTACCCATGGAATCTCATTTAAACTTATATACAGTAATCGATTACAACGAAGTCGTCTTTTAGGTCCCTGCACAATAGACGCAATGTTGAATGAGTTGCTTCAAAAATAATTTTTCGTTACAACGAAGCTATTTTGCTGGCCACAATCATGGCTTCGATGCAAAGAGATTTTCCCGTACTGCATAAAAGTCGTCCGATCTCCTTATTTTATTTTTCCTCGCTTCATACAGAAGGAACCTAGGGAAGAAAGAAGTGCAATTTTCCGGGCAACCGAAACGATTGTCAGCTCGGTCTTTTGCTCCATCTTTTAAACGAAACAGGCGCATCGGTTCCGCTCGGATCCGTTTCTCGGAAGCTGCACATGGCTTGTTAAGTGGGTGTTGGAGGGGGGGGGGGGGGGGGGGGGGGGGGGGGTAAGTGGGTATTTTATTAAACACGGGTAATCAGGCTNGGGGGGGTGGGGGGGGGGGGGGGGGGGGGGGGGGGCTCCTTGTTGGAGTCTCTGGCAAACGCCCAAGAAACCTTTCAACTCTACCAGATGGCAGCAGATAGATAGGCGATCGGAAGGCATTTTTTGTTGATGTTCAGATCAAGTGCGGATGCGTGTGGGATGGGTGTCGATTCCGATATCAAGAGTTTGATCTTTAAGAGCCTCTCTGATGATAAGCTATATAGGAAGGAGAAAAAAAAAGTGAGACCCGGAGATGCGGACGTAATTGGTGCATCGAAAGTGTCTCTAAGTTGAAATGTCTCTAAGTCGAGTCTCATTTTCCCTTAGACTTACATTACATAACTTTTAATTGGTGTTTTATGTACAAAATACTCACCATAATTCCATGAAAATAAAAATTGTCTCCCAATTTAAACTGATTCTAATCAATATATTTCAACACAATATGGAAATTTGGGGAATTGAATACTGAAACCTCTGTACAGTACATAGAAATGTTGACATTCTCTGTAAGAATAACATTCAAGTGAAAAAGAGAGAAGGAAGTCCTTGTACAGTATGCTGTAGATTTTTTTTTTAATTGGCTAAATGGATGGTAAACTGGTGAGAGAAATGCCCAAGAACTTTTCTTGTATCAATTTTAGGGTTGGAAATACCGTATCTGTTTCTTGTAATTTGGCCTGAAATGTATTTGCAATTTTATCACAAAATGTCCCTATGTCGAGTCAGTGTCCTCCTGTTGGGCCTTTTTATGAAATTTTTTTTAGAAAATACGTGTCCCTACGTCGAATTGTCCGCAGGTCGAGGTGTCCGCATGTGGGGTCTCACTCTCATGAATGGCACCATCCCTTTTAAGAACGTCAACAAAATTCTCGAGTGCATTAAAAAAAAAAATTTCTCGTTGCTGCTTTACACAATTTTCAAATATTTTCTTCGCCCCGTACAAAATGGGTTCAATTCACTTCAGGGACAAAATGTGCGTACTGTATACTCATTCGCTGATAATAATCGCATTGAAGAGCAGAAAAGAAGAATACCGCACAAAATATTTCCAGGGAGCTTCTAAGTTCAAAAACTCGGACAAAGAGGACTGTATTTTCCGTTAAAAAAAAAAAGAAACGAATACCTTTTACCTTCATCCTTTAAAAAGACAATCGACGTTCGGCGGAAGTCGATCAGCATAAAAGAAGAATCCACTTTCAGAAACGAACCCGACATAAAAGGACTGAAAATCCCATTACCCCCAATACGCACCGGCAACCTATACCAGGGATTTACAACTCTTTTTTTTTTTTTTTCAAAGTTTGTACCACTTTCAAGATGGGGGCAAGCATTCCCCCACCATCTCAAGGGTGTGCCACAAGGACAAGTACCAATCATGTACTGCCTTCCCTGTCTTCACAACTGCACCGTGAACTCGATTTACTGCCATGTTCTTAATTCGAGAAAAGAACCGAGTAAAAAATCCTTATTTCATGTCTGACGATTGACGTTCAAAAATAATTCTGATCAAGTCCTACTCTGAACAAAAATAATGAACAGTGAGAACCTGTAATTGGTGCATCACGAATGTCCTGATGTCGAAATGTCCCTAAATCGAGTCATTTTCCATTAGACTTCAAATGCTAATATATTTAATTGGTTCTCCATTTTGCCAAAAATTAAAAATAAATCCTCAAGACATGTAATAAAAATTATTTCCCTTAACTTCAAGCTGTAGAAAACAACAGTGCAGAACAAAACCACATAGAATCTGATCTTTTGGAATCAAAATGAGATCAAAAAGGAAAGAAAAATTATAAGTCTTGCTGGAGTATGCACAGGTAATGGAAGAAAATATGCACAAAATCAGCATGCTTTTGCTAATGAATTAGAGAGAATTCATTATGAAATATTTTTAAAATTTTTGTGAATTTGAATAGCTTTATTCCTTTAAATTTAAAAGATATCGAAATGAAAAAAGAAAACGTTCCGATTTTTTTGGGAAAATTTCAGAGAAGTGTCCCAGACTTGAGCTTATGTCCAGATGCTGGGCCTGAGTTTTTTGGTTTTCAAATGTCCCTAAGTCAAATTGCCCATAAATTGGGGTCTCAATGTATTCCAATTGATTCCCCAGCAACTCGGATAGCGACAACTGAAATGCTCAATGCCATTCAGAGGATGTAAAAGAACTACCTAAATAAATACCAACATCACTTCATCAGTTATCCCCAGAAATATTCATCATTTGACCAACTTTGCTTGAGTATCCTGTTATTTTTTTCCGTTTCAGAAGATCTTCAGACTTGAAGTGCTGTTAGTTTTATTTCTGGTATTTTTTCATACCATAAATTGTGGCATGCATTCAAGTAAATATAGCAGATAAATAAATGAATAAAAATGCAGCACTAAAAAAATGTGCGAGTTGTAACTATCCCAGTTGTCGCTATCCTGAGTTGTCCCAAAACCATTTTGATTTAAGGCTATTCAAGTAGGAGCACTTAATAATTTCCGGTCACACACACACACACATTTCTAAAAGGGGTTAAACAAGTATTCAAAGCTCAATTATGGCAGTTTTGAATGCTAGACGATTAAGTCAAATGTGGGCTAGTGCATAATGTCGGAGTAGGCATCAATTTTTGAAAATTATCCTTTTTTTATACCGAGTGTTTAAAATCAAATAAGGACGATCAATTCAAATATAATGAGTGCCAATTTCCAGGCAAAAATCGATTCGTAAAACTCATTTCTCCCAGTGTATTTTAAGCCAAATGGGGACACTTCAGATTTTTAAATTACGGTAATTCCGAAAGATTTTCTGGATTATTTTATTCGCTTCCATTTACAGTACTCCATTTGAAACAAAACCAAAAAACCCACAAATTCGCTATCTGCATGGTCGAAATAAAATAATGCTCCAAAATCACCAGCGTTTATAAAGTGGAATTAAAGGTCCATAAAACTACAGTACAGTACTGTATTTCAAAATTTAACTTCTAAAAGTACACAATTTTCAAGCTGATGACCTAATGAAATCACCCCTTTAAATACATTCGAATGGTAGTCTTCACCTTTGTTAATAAGCAAGATTATATGAACGTCGAGCTTGATTTTTCATGATTGCGAACGGGATTTCTAATATTAATCGAAACGGGTTGCAATAATAAATAAATAAAAATGACAGCCGTTAAAGTTGGGAGCACATGAAAAAAAACTAAATCATGAATTTCATTATCATGCAACCAAGTTGAAGTCATAAGTGGTGGTGAGAGAATAATATACTCCCATATCCTGAAAGCAATAAAATTCAGTGATGGGGTTTAATAAAATCCATAAAACAAACTACAATATAAAGTTCATTTCTATAACCAGTCGTTCGATTATCGTCGATAATTTATTGTCTTCTCAAACATTAACACCAATTTCGTCCAACCCGAATCAAAAAGTAACCTTTNGCATCAATTTTTGAAAATTATCCTTTTTTTATACCGAGTGTTTAAAATCAAATAAGGACGATCAATTCAAATATAATGAGTGCCAATTTCCAGGCAAAAATCGATTCGTAAAACTCATTTCTCCCAGTGTATTTTAAGCCAAATGGGGACACTTCAGATTTTTAAATTACGGTAATTCCGAAAGATTTTCTGGATTATTTTATTCGCTTCCATTTACTGTACTCCATTTGAAACAAAACCAAAAACCCACAAATTCGCTATCTGAATGGTCGAACTAAAATAATGCTCCAAAATCACCATCGTTTATAAAGTGGAATTAAAGGTCCATAAAACTACAGTACAGTACTGTATTTCAAAATTTAACTTCTAAAGCTACACAATTTTCAAGCTGATGACCTAATGAAATCACCCCTTTAAATAGATTTGAATGGTAGTCTTCACCTTTGTTAATAAGCAAGATTATATGAACGTCGAGCTTGATTTTTCATGATTGCGAACGGGATTTCTAATATTAATCGAAACGGGTTGCAATAACAAATAAATAAAAATGACAGCCGTTAAAGTTGGGAGCACATGAAAAAAAACAAAATCATGAATTTCATTATCATGCAACCAAGTTGAAGTCATAAGTGGTGGTGAGAGAATAATATACTCCCATATCCTGAAAGCAATAAAATTCAGTGATGGGGTTTAATAAAATCCATAAAACAAACTACAATATAAAGTTCATTTCTATAACCAGTCGTTCGATTATCGTCGATAATTTCTTGTCTTCTCAAACATTAACACCAATTTCGTCCAACCCGAATCAAAAAGTAACCTTTCAATTTTTTTTTAAATTTAGAACGAATAAACCGAAACTCCAGAGTATTAGAATGGCTTTACCCGAAGGCACTGCAGTAGTTTTATTTCCCTCGAAGGAAAAAAAACTCCAGGGAAAAATACATCCATGAAAAAACTGGTCATTCGTAACTAAAGCAAAATAAACAGAGTGAAGATATAACATTACGATGAGAAAATATCTAAACCATTGACCGGGAATCAAGTGATCGACCTCGGTTCGATGGATTCAAAGTAACTTCCTGGCATTACTTGAATTTCACCTCTATCGATCAATTTTCGAAAGAGAATCGTAATATTCCACATACAGTGGTTTGAAAAAGAAAGAATTAATTTTATATTTCGATGGGGATTAATAATACGAGAAGCACGTGATTTCTACGCAAATTTGATTTTTGCAAGCATTGAAAAAAAAAAACCACAGCACTTCAAACAAATTCGGGTCATTTTAGATTTAACTGATCAAAAAAATTGAATTACGGATTTCAATGCAGTTTTAAAAATTCGAAGTGCGAACTGCAAAGAAAAAGTCTAGGGCAGAGAACATGCAAATATTTTCTGCGCTTGCGGTATTCAGAAGTTGATTAATTTTTAAAGATTTCCGGGAAATTCGACGAATTTTTCTCTAAAAAAAAGGAAATGGGCTTTCTTTCTTAATGCTCCAAAATCATGTGTTAAAGAAGTGATAATCCATGGATCCAGAAGAAGCAACTCAAAATTTGAAAGACAACGCTCTTTTGTGGAACTGTCTCGTTCAGAGCATAACTTTCAACTTTTTGTCAAGAGAAGTCATGTCATCAAGCAAGCGAAACAAATTCAAAAAATGGGAATAAAAAGAATAAAAAATTAACCTTTTTTAAAAAACGTGTCGGTGATAAATCCAAAATTTTCTCATAAACCCATTTTCCCCCCAAAAAAGAGTGTAACACTGAAAATATCAAATGGCCTACTTTTTCGCACGTGAAATCAATTGCAACCAAAATTGGAGAAAAAAATGAAAAAATCTACCTAATTTACGAATGCAAACAAAGGAGAAGAGTTGCTGAAAGTTTAATAAAATAATTCGGAATAATTGTCAGTGATTCCTCATTTCAAAAAAAAGTTACAAAAAGATGACGTCAAAGTTTGAAAAACACACGATTTTAGACAAAAATTAGTCGTCTCGAGTCCAATTTTTCATGGCAAAAAAAAAAAAAAATAGTGTACCGCAGAGTAATTTTTAGGAACATTTCGTGACAAGATCCGGGATTAACCTTAACCCTGGAGAAGCTCTTGAGTGGATTTCACGAGGAAAGGTCACGAACTGGACATCAACGTGACCCAGTTGGCAGCACAAAGATAATCACCCGTTGCTAAGTCAGGAATGTTGATTAATCAGCCCAACAACGACGTGCCCCGAATTGAAACAGGTCGTAAAACAACTCCACTGCTCTTTTACACGTCCCATTTACGAGTATGTAACGTATAGGAGTGATTAGAGCAACTGAAAGGAGAGTAATTCATTCATTTGATTTTTTTTAAAAAGTCGCGTATTTCAACAGGATAACAAGAGTAGATCGTCGCCACCATTGAGAATATTATCATCATTTTTGTAACATAAATTTTCAATTACTAGAGAATGAGGCATAATAGGTAATGATTTATTACTTATTTTCAGGAGGCTTTCAAGAAAATTGGTTTTCTGATTTCCATGATTTGACATGAATCTTGAGCCAAAAATTTTCAGATCAACTTCCCACAAAGACTTTTGAAAAAACAAAAATATTATTACGAACTCAATCATCACCAAAGAACCGTCCTCTAATTGCTAAAATTAATAACACAAGACTCAAAATTAATTTACTGCACTCGACCATCATCTGCATTCAAAATTGATATTCAGCCGATATTTAAAAAAAATAAAGCTGGAAATTTGAGCTTTATCTTTTTCGCATACTCATTTTTCTTCAAACGATCACGACATGAATTCAACGAACTCTTTGGGCCAGGCTGCTGTAATCAAATACACAAACGGTTTTCAGATCTCATAAGTGGCATTAATTGATGTGTGAATGAATTAATTAAAATACATCACGCTTTACAAGTACCAGTCTGGATTTAAATCCAGAGAAAAAATTTCCCAAAAAAACTTTGAAAAATGTCCGATTCAGTTTGTACTCACGGTTTTCAAACCAAATACTGTATGTTCAAAAATGTGCGTAAGTAAAATCAGGGAATCATGTAAAAAATTTGTAGACGAAATACTTGTATTGTACTCAATATTTAATGAAATATCGTACTCAACATTTCATGAAATATCGTACTCAACATTTCATGAAATATCGCACTCAACATTTCATGAAATATCGTAATCAACATTTCATGAAATATCGTACTCAATATTTCTTCTACAGAGTTACAAATTCCAAAAATGAGTACAGAAAGTGTTAGCAAACCACATATGTAAAAAACTGACAAAGGCTAGAGCAATTTCATTCGCAGTAGAACCCTTCCTTTTAAGACGTTAGGCAGGTTGAATCCGACGCAACATTTTAAAAAGTTTCCCTGCATAATACTTTTTTAGGTTGCGTGCGTCCAATAGCACAAGAAACCAGCGAAAAAAATCTCAGAAGCCTGAAAGACGTGTATGAAATGAACCTGTGGTTATTTTGAGAGACAAGGACAAGACGAAGAAAAAAAACGGGGAAACTCACCGATTTTGACTTGTAAGTGCTCGACATCGTCGACGCATTCGACGACATCGCCCCAATGTCGGATCTCGAAACAACAACCGACGCCGACTGGTTAACAGGAACCAACGACACTTCGGAAATGTCGTAGTCAATCACGCTTCGGCTCTCATCCAGCGGCTCGTCCAAATTGACTAAAATAATATTGAAAAAAATAACGAAAAGCCGACATGAAACAATTGCAACATGCTTTAAAAAAAATCATTCCGGTAAAAAAAAAAAGGATGTGACATAAAGAAAACCACCTGCTCCCAGAACCTGATTCAGGAGCCTATTTTTTTCTTAATTGCAGGTTTACAAAACTGGGATTGAAACCGAGATGGAATCAGTACTGTATTTCGAAATCTTGGACAATGAGAAATATTCCGAATACTTGGCATCATTTTTCCGATAGCGGTGAAACTCATTTAAAAAGAATGCTCGAGAACAGTATCACATAAAAAAAAAAAATCCGAGTACCCGAAGCCCACTTTTAAAATCCAAGTAAAGACTCGGAAGTACTTCCCAGAAGGGGGTTCAAGCAAACACGATAAATCCTCAAATAATCACATGGAGGAAAAGGTCACAGATGAGAGTAAATAGATTTAACTGATCAAAAAAATTGAATTACGGATTTCAATGCAGTTTTAAAAATTCGAAGTGCGAACTGCAAAGAAAAAGTCTAGGGCAGAGAACATGCAAATATTTTCTGCGCTTGCGGTATTCATAAGTTAATTAAGTTTTAAAGATTTCCGGGAAATTCGACGAATTTTTCTCTAAAAAAAAGGAACTGGGCTTTTTTGTTAATGCTCCGAAATCATCAGTTAAAGAAGTGATATTCCATGGGTCCCGAAGAAGCAACTCAAAATTTGAAAGACAACGCTCTTTTGTGGAACTGTCTCGTACAGAGCATAACTTTCAACTTTTTGTCAAGAGAAGTCATGTCATCAAGCAAGCGAAACAAATTCAAAAAATGGGAATAAAAAGAATCAAAAATTAACCTTTTTTAAAAAACGTGTCGGTGATACAACCAAAATTTTCTCATAAACCCATTTTTCCCCCAAAAAAGTGTAACACTGAAAATATCAAATGGCCTACTTTTTCGCACGTAAAATCAATTGCAACCAAAATTGGAGAAAAAATGAAAAAATCTACCTAATTTACGAATGCAAACAAAGGAGAAGAGTTGCTGAAAGTTTAATAAAATAATTCGATATAATTGTCAGTGATTCCTCATTTCAAAAAAAATTTTACAAAAAGATGACGTCAAAGTTTGAAAAACACACGATTTTAGACAAAAATTAGTCGTCTCGAGTCCAATTTTTCATGGCAAAAAAAAAAAAAAAAAAATAGTGTACCGCAGAGTAATTTTTAGGAACATTTCGTGACAAGATCCGGGATTAACCTTAACCCTGGAGAAGCTCTTGAGTGGATTTCACGAGGAAAGGTCACGAACTGGACATCAACGTGACCCAGTTGGCAGCACAAAGATAATCACCCGTTGCTAAGTCAGGAATGTTGATTAATCAGCCCAACAACGACGTGCCCCGAATTGAAACAGGTCGTAAAACAACTCCACTGCTCTTTTACACGTCCCATTTACGAGTATGTAACGTATAGGAGTGATTAGAGCAACTGAAAGGAGAGTAATTCATTCATTTGATTTTTTAAAAAAAAGTCGCGTATTTCAACAGGATAACAAGAGTAGATCGTCGCCACCATCGAGAATATTATCATAATTTTTGTAACATACATTTTCAATTACTAGAGAATGAGGCATAATAGGTAATGATTTATTCCTTATTTTCAGGAGGCTTTCAAGAAAATTGTTTTCTGATCTCCATGATTTGACATGAATCTTGAGCCAAAAAAAATTCCGATTAACTTCCCTGAAAGACGTTTGAGCAAAAAATGAATAAATGAAATGACGAACTCACTCATCACCGAAGAACCGTCCTCTAATTGCTAAAATTAATAACACAAGACTCAAAATTAATTTACTGCACTCGACCATCATCTGCATTCAAAATTGATATTCAGCCGACATGAAAAAAAAAAATTAAACTGAAAATTTGAGCGTTATATTTTTCGCATACTCATTTTCCTGCAAGCGATCATGACATGAATTCAACAAACTCTTTGGGCCAGGCTGCTATAATCAAATACAGTACACAAACGGTTTTCAGATCTCATAAGTGGTATTAATTTATTTGTGAATGAATTGAATATCACGCTTTACGCTTTACAATTACCAGTCTGGATTTCAATCCAGAGAAACAAATTTCCCAAGAAAACTTTGAAAAATGTCCGATTCAGTTTTTACTCACAATTTTCCAACCAAATACTGTACGTTCAAAAATGTGCGTAAGTAAAATCAGGGAATCAGGTAAACAATGTAGACTAAATACTTGTATTGTACTCAATATTTAATGAAATATCGTACTCAACATTTCATGAAATATCGTACTCAACATTTCATAAAATATCGTACTCAACATTTCATAAAATATCGTACTCAACATTTCATAAAATATCGTACTCAACATTTCATAAAATATCGTACTCAACATTTCATAAAATATCGTACTCAACATTTCATGAAATATCGTACTCAACATTTCATGAAATATCGTACTCAACATTTCATGAAATATCGTACTCAACATTTCATGAAATATCGTACTCAACATTTCATGCAATATCGTAATCAACATTTCATGAAATATCGTACTCAATATTTCATCTCCAGAGTTACGAATTCCAAAAATGAGTACAGAAAGTGTTAGCAAACTATATATGTAAAAAACTGACAAAGACTAGAGCAATTTCATTTGCAGTAGAACCCTTTCTTTTAAGAAATTAGGCATGTTGAATCCGACGCAAAATTTTTAACATTTTCCCTGCATAATACTTTTTTAGGTTGCGTGCGCCCAATAGCACAAGAAACCAGCGGAAAAAACATCTCAGAAGCCTGAAAGACGTATATGAAATGAACCTGCAGTTATTTTGAGAGACAAGGACAAGATAAAGAATATGAAAGAAGGAAAAAAGATAAACTCACCGATTTTGACTTGTAAGTGCTCGACATCGTCGACGCATTCGACGACATCGCCCCAATGTCGGATCTCGAAACAACAACCGACGCCGACTGGTTAACAGGAACCAATGACACCTCGGAAATGTCGTAGTCAATCACGCTTCGGCTCTCATCCAGCGGCTCGTCCAAATTGACTAAAATAATATTGAAAAAAATAACGAAAAGCCGACATGAAACAATTGCAACATGCTTTAAAACAAATCATTCCGATAAAACAAATGAGGTGGCACAAAGAAAACCACCTGCTCCCAGAACCTGATTCAGGAGCCTATTTTTTTTAATTGCAGGTTTACAAAACTGGGATTGAAACCGAGATGGAATCAGTACTGTATTTCGAAATCTTGGACAATAAAAAAATATTCCGAATACTTGGCATCATTTTTCCGATAGCGGTGAAACTCATTTAAAAAGAATGCTCAAGAACAGTACCACATAAAAAAAAAGCCGAGTACCCGAAGCCCACTTTTAAAATCCAAGTAAAGACTCGGAAGTACTTCCCAGAAGGGGGTTCAAGCAAACACGATAAATCCTCAAATAATCACATGGAAGAAAAGGTCACAGATGAGAGTAAACCGAGTACCCGAAGCCCACTTTTAAAATCCAAGTAAAGACTCGGAAGTACTTCCCAGAAGGGGGTTCAAGCAAACACGATAAATCCTCAAATAATCACATGGAGGAAAAGGTCACAGATGAGAGTAATTTCGACTTGCGTGACCCCGCAAAAACACATACCGTATATTTTCCTTCATGATTTAAAGCGAGATTGAATTTTTAGACACGGAACTTTTCACTCGGGTTCAAATCAAGGAAAAGACAGAAGCCTAAATGCGAAGTAGAATACAAAGCACTGTGATTTGGGAACCTTGCCCTCGAAACCCGGGCAAAAACTGCTCGTTACTGCATATCCAAAGTCTTGATGAATTGAGACATTTCAAGATTTTCAAGTCTGGAGGCGCTTACTGATGAAAGAAAATGGAAATGTCCGACAGCAAAACTGTCTCATAAATTCAACAGAAAATATCCTGATGAATCCAAGAAGTCATACAAATTTCATAAATATATCCTAAAACAAACGATTCAATCAAAACCACTTCCAGAAAATCAAAATCGCGCACTTGCAAATTAATCTATTCGGAATCGCGAGCCGAACCCTTTGAAGAGGGTCTAAAAATTAGCAGACAACTCAAAATAATTTTTGTACTGCAAAAAATGTGTAACATTACCAAGTAAGAGCCGTAAAAGTCCAATAGAATTTGAGCCAACTTCGAATAATTTTTCCGTTAACAAATCTGCCCAACCATGAAAATATTGTGCAGTTCTTCAAAATTCTTGAAACAAGCTGTGGACATAGTTATAAAACGGAGCACAAAGTTACAAAGAATATTAAGATAACTAAAAACCTCGCCTGCTTTTCAGAAGCAATCACGCATTTCATTGCCGAAATTTCAAAAAGCCATCAAATTAAATGAACAACGTAAAATACCAAGTCAAGCCTGGCTAGGATTCACGCGCAAATTTCGCCAAAAAGAGCACCTTAAGTGCAGTGTCGCCAGAATAAATGGCAAGGTATAATTTGTTACGCTAAATTAAAAAACTCAAGAATCCAAATTCTCCAAAAAATTGTCCTCATGCATCTTTGTGAGAACCGAGAAAAACTCTGGTTTGCATGCCTATTCCTCAAACCCTCCAAGGTTTGCATCATTACCAAATTTCTGGAAAATAAAAAACTGTTATTTATCCTTGAAAGATAGTTTTCCCTTTTTCATACTCACTCTTTTCTCAGCATTCCATTTCGAGTTCTCCTACGCAATACTTGAGCAAATTGCAATATTTAAACGTGTGTTTCTGAATTTCGAATTACAGTATTTATTATAGAAGCATGTATTCCTGATTTTCAATAAAATCCCAGTCTGAAATGTGCTAAAAATCATTCTCAGTATAACAAATGTTTCGTTATAACGAAATTCGTTATAACGAATTTTTCTCAGGTCCCTGGGAGTTCGTTGTAACGAGATTTTACTGTACAACAAATTTATAATAGGGTGAAATTTCACCCTGGTTGTAGCCCAACCAAATCACTTAGTTATTTATTTTTACATACATTCCTAACATGCAGAACCCAACTTTTTCCCTTTTCTTTTTTAAAAAACAAGGGGGGACACTTATTTTAGTGTCTCTTTCAAAGCACCAAGATTATCAAAAAACTTCCCCCAAGAGCAAGAACCCAAAAAAAAACCGCGTGGCGTGCGACGGGGTCACGCCCGACAAAAAAGTAGGTCGGAATCCGGAAAAGCTCCATCAGGTGCTTGCCTGCACAGGATGCAGCCAAAACCGAGCCCCAAGAACCACAAGCACAATAACTAAAATAAAATAAAATAAATACAGACCCAAAAAAAAGGACAAAGAAAAGACGCTTTTCCTCAGAAGAGACCCCATGAGGAGGGAAGCCTTACACGAACGAAAGGACTTCATCTTTCCCTCCCCCCCCCCCGACACCCGCGGGGGGTAAACGAACTCCGCCCTTCATTTCGATGAAAAAGCTCACCTGTTCATCATAATCTTTGGTTGCGAAAAAAAATGTGCCTCGATTTTGAAACCACACCCCCGGGGGAAAAAAACGACGAGGAAACTGATGAACCTCATTATTGTATTTTTTTTTATTCTTCTCATGAGCAGTGGTTGCATGGTTTCTTCCCTTAGGGAAAATAACCCTGATTGACCCGACGGGAAGTCTTTTCATTGGGCAAGACGAGGTAAAATTCGACCTTCATAAAAATTCGTTCATCAGCAATTTGCCTGACTCAAAATTTAATTAAAAATAGATAATAAAGTAAATGTCTAAAAATTTATATTCGCCCAAGATTTTTTAAAAGAAAATTTCCAACACTGCTCCTTAAAATCTTCGCGCTAAATTTCCAATTTAATCGTTTCGTAGATTTCTTTTATACCTGTAATCCCTTTAAATACGTGTGCAACGCATCTTGAAGCATGATTTATATTCGCCTCTAATTATTCACTCAATTTCGAATTTTCTTGGGAACATGCATTCTCCGGCAAAACCCATAAATTTGAAGAATCAGCTTTAAATCCAAAAAAAGAAAGTACTGCATATTTTTTCAAGCTTAAAAAAATTAAATTCCAGCGTCGTTGGAATTGTTTAGCGTAGAACAATAACCCCGATTGACCCGAGAAAGAATTACTTTAGTTAAGCAAGAACATGACCGAAAATCAATCTTCGGAGACAGTTAATCGCCAGTCATTCACTTTTGGAATTTGAAAAGTTGATCAAGTACGCGTATTTTATATCAAAAGTTAATGTCGACGCAAAAAAAAAGCCGACGTAAGTTTTGCGAAAGTATTCCAATTTTTTTTTCTTCCCGTGAAAAAATCTCAGATGAATTCGGCTTCGCACTTTATTAAAACTGCTCTTTTTTAAATTAACCACTAGATTTTTCTTCATACGAGAATAAACTGGACTGACCCCGAAATTGAACTTCCGGGTAGTTTCATCCACAGAAATTCTATCTAAAAATTACGAAAATCTCTAGAGATTTTCCCTTGACGTCACTCGAAGACAACAAAAGCTTACAGAAGCCTTCCAACAGCCGCATTTCTGCCATGTTTGACCTGCTTTCAAGTTCCAACATACCATTACAGTATTTGTAAACCAATAGTTTAAAAATTACCCAAAAGCTGCCTTTATGCATGTAATTGCAGCAGGAGTATCAGGATTTGCATATTATTATCATATTTCAATAGCTCAACAAATGAAAAGCAGTTGATATCAATTACAGGAGAATTGGATGAATCGGTTCCAAATCCGAAAATACAAGTACTGTACAGCACAATATATTTGCAAGTTTTCTGAAAAAAAAAACATTATTTTCATGAGCCAGGGCTGACTTGTTTTCTTAGGGCAAAACCTGATCTGTTTGAAAAACATGAGAATGAAATGAATTCGGCCTTCACGTGGGATTATGATCAACAGATTCACAAGAACCGAAAATCTGAATACGAAAATACGAACTGTTATTTCCCTTAGACGCAACAAATGCCAAGGCATATTTTCCAGAAGCCTTCCAACAACCACCATTTTGCACTTCATTACAGAAATTTGAGGTAAATTTGCTTTTTTTTTAAATCCTAAATTCCGAACAGCTGAGCTTTAACGTTCGAAGGATCAAATTGGTGAGAAAGCTCGAACTATAGTTTATCCTTCGTGTTGAGTGAGATTCGCGGAAAAACGGAAGAAATAAATCTATCAAAAACATCATCCTGATTTTTTGTAAAAAAAAAAAAAAAGTTGAATTTCGTGTTTGAGTTACACGTGATTTATGTTCAATATCAAATTTTACGATAGAGAAGGAAGACGTTTTGAATCAGCACACGAACCTTCTCTAAAACGAAATTTGACTTCCCAGAATAATTTGTAAAGTTTGCTTACTTAAAAATTATCAAGATGAGCTACAATTCTGTTCAAATTTATCATGCCTATGCTTTCCATTTACTCCACCTTTCTGCCTTCAGCCAATCAATTTCACCAAGAAACGAGAAAAAAAAGTTTCCAACTTGTTTTCATGTATGAATTCATTGACAGCACGGATATATTACCAAAGTTGAAAAACTTTATTCGAGCACTCAAAGAATTCATGATTTGAAAGCATTCGCCTAGATGCTAATAATACGAAGAAATCGGAGGGAAAAAAAAACAGAAAAAATACAGTATTCTGAATTTTTTGAATAGATTCCGCTCCATGAACTTTTAAAAGAGAAGGGAAAAAACAACTTTATTTCCCAAAAATAATTACGGCGCGTATAATAAATACAATTTACGAAGATACTGCTTGGGAATATTTCGAGGACTTTCAATCCAATGAAAAACGACCGATAAGGCAAAAATATTCCCATTTATTTCTCAATTTTCCAAACTGGATTAAATTCCATCGAGGATATTAATTTTTTTTAGTTATGTCACAACTATCCGCAAAACGGCGCCGAACTTGTGAAAAAATTCTCGAATTTTACCTCACTTCAAGGATCAAGATTCAATAGTTCAGAAGAAGGTTCGTGTTTTTTTTTTTTGGGTCCGAAATCAAAATCACGGGAAATGGAAATTAACCCCGTATCGGTCAAATACATCGACTTCAAAGTGAGGGGAACAAAATAAACACACACACTTGCATGCTAAAACAGACAATGACCTCTTCGGAATGAGGCACACACAAAAATAAAAATAAAACCATTATGCTTGAATCCATCTCAAGTGTGTTTAAGTTCATTCAACAGCAACAACGAGAAAAGCCAGCCCCTCACTAAAGGTCGGGTCTGCTGAATAACTTTGACCTCCATTTCCTTCCCATTGCTCCACCAAAACACATGCAAATGAAGAGACCTCAATTTTAAAAAGGAAGCGAGACCGACAAAAACTTCCCTTATATACGTGATCTCCAAAATACCTTTCGTTTTCAACTCTTCGAACTATGGACTGAACAAATGTTCGTCGGAGAAAAAAAAGAAAAAGAAGACGTGACATTTGACACACATTCGTTTGCTCGACGAAGAACCATTAGGAGTCGTGCGTTTTAAATGAGTAATGTTTTACTAAATGGAAAATGCTAATCTTTGCAGGACGAGCCGGTAAATATGGTCCGCATAAAAATTGACAATGAGAAACATCGTCGAGTGAAGGTTGAACGATCTTAAAAATAACGATCATCCTCACGATCATTTTAATTAAATACCATTTGAATTTTTTAAAGAAACTTCCGAAAATAATAAAGATGTTGCAAGGTAGAAAAGGATGAGCTATTTCGGACGAAAATATTTCACACAATCTGAGGCTCTTTTCCTCCCGTAAATGGTTTAATCCCAAAGGTTTCACAACATTTAATGCGTCCCGGAAGTAATTTTTTTGGGAATTTCTTGAGCACAGGAAGCTTTCAACTTATACAACAGTTCGGAGAAAATATACTTGAAAAATATTAATTCTTGAGCATATCATCAGAATCGTTAAAAGTGTTGAGAAATCACAGTGAAAAATTCAATACGAATGAAAAGTGGTGGTTTTCTCTTCCTTCATTCATTCATACACAATCAAACATTAAGCGATTGAAAAAGGGTTCTCTCATATTTTATTATTTCTTCCCTGGATTTGGAAACTTAAGAGCATTAAACGTATATGTCAAGAATAATTTCTCGACAAATTAAGGTTTGAAAGATTATGAGTTTGAGTAGGTTGAATTTTTAAGAAATGAAAAACAAGACTTTGGTCGGGCTGCGGCCGGGGTGAGAAATCACCCTATTTTAAGGTTGGTATACTTCAATAAAGTAAAAAAGCTTAAAAACAGTGAATTTTTGCGCAGATTCGCCGAGTAACAATACACACAAATGTTTGAGTTGGAATGAATCAAGTTGTTGCCAATTTTGAAACAGGAAAACTATCCTTCAAGGACAAAAAACAGCAACAGGATTTTAACAATAAAATACTGTACAGCCTTGAGGGCTCAGAAAGAAACGTGAGAACCAAGGTCTTCCGAGATTTTCACAAAGATGAAATGAAAGAAGATTCTAGTGAGAATTTGGGTTCTCTAATTTCGTGTGACAAATTCAATGATGCTATTTTATTTTTGCGTCAGTATTTTCGACTTCCACTGAAAATCGTACGCTTCAAATGGTGTCAGTGAATGGTTTAATGAAAACCTCAAGAGTCAAGATTACTCCACTTTTTTTTTCAAGACATCAGAAATTGACAATCCACCGACATTCTACGAGGTAAAAATTTTGTTTTATCTTGATAATATCTAATCTTACCTGATTTTATTCAACATGAAATTGGGTTCCTGCTCCTTC
Organism: Notodromas monacha; assembly: GCA_905338405.1. Lineage (NCBI taxonomy): Eukaryota > Metazoa > Arthropoda > Ostracoda > Podocopida > Cyprididae > Notodromas > Notodromas monacha. Next base: position 21,879 of record CAJPEX010001703.1, read on the forward strand.
TCACAATAGCTAGAGATTTTCCCTGTTCCCAATCGAATTGAAATTAATTCCTTTCCATTCTTGCTCAGATTTTTGTCCGCATTTCAGTTCATGTTCAATGCGCGTCAATGCGCTTACGAAATATCCATAATTTTGACTGGCGTGATAATTTATAGACTCCCTTCGAACTAACGTTATTGTGAGCCAGAAAAAAAATGATGAAATGTGCATTCACGTAATTGCAGTGCGTCGATGGGAATTTTCGAAAAAGTTTTTTCCTCGACTTGCATTTCTATCGCTGCGTTTCGTTTGACAATTGTTGGCTGAACTCCCGATGACCGAAATATAATTTCGAAAAGAAATGAAAGTTGTGTTCCTGCTTCTTCTCAAAATGACGAGCGATTTTTTTTTCTGGCTGCATTCTAAATTGAACTTCTTTCTCTCGATGATACCGGTTTTTTTTCTCTACAGCCAGGAAATCGCCGCGTGAATACTTCCTGAATACTTGGACATAGCGATCGAACAAAAGGCCTTTCTTTTAGAACCTCGCAGATTCATTCCCAGAGGATTTTCAGACTGAATTACGGCTATCCTGAATTTAACCTGTACTGTTTATTACAGATTTTAATCTGATGACAACACATTCCAGATGGAAGATACATCTGAGTGCTAAGACAATCACCCAGCATCCAAAGGAATTTTAATTTAAAGTGCAAATCTACATTCATGGCTGCAAAAATAAAGGAATCTGGAGCCTCCTCACTCCCTTATTGTCTCATCGCAGGTTTCATGACAGAAGACAATCACAAACACAATCAGCAAATAAAATCTCACATTGCGGAATAAAACCTTGGTTCCAAAATAAATAAAATCAGCAAAGGAAAAATGATCAATGTATGGCGCGATTACCAATGCGCAAAATTCCAAAGCACATAATTTGGCAAATTGTGTGCTTTAAAAAATCCACAAGGTCTTGGAATAAAGCTAAGATATTCTCTAACGTTTTTTGATTGCATAGAAATTTATGTGACAAATGGATTTTACGATAAAATATGAAAAATCCACAAGGTCTTGAAATAAAGCTAAGATATTCTCTAACTTTTCTTTGATTGCATAACAATTTATGTGACAAATGGATTTTAAGTTAAAATATATTTTCACTTTTTTTAACTCAACTTTTTCTTTGGTGATAAGAATCTGGAAAACTGTCATGCCAGATTCTTATCTCATATGATGCCCAAGCTTTTGGTGCAAACAGTGACTTCAAAAGCCTTGTTCTTAATGCATGACTGAATTTATTACTGCAACAGCTGTTCCACAATCCAACTCCGTATTTCGTTTAAATCATCAACACTAAAAAAAAAGTTAAATCAAAATGGTTCATTTAGGGTCAATGATTTCCTAGAGGAAAACCCATCAATGAAGGGGAAGCTTGTCCGACGGGACAAGGAACAGATCCGGATTCCTCGACAGATTTAATTCCGCGTTCCTTTTCAAAGGTATTCAATTTCTTTTTCAGTTAACTCAAAGTAAATGAGGTTCGTATCGGGTTGTGATTCGGATCAACGAGCTTCGCAACTAGAACGAGTTCGTCACGCAATTAGATCGTTCACACGAAGTAGCTTTTCCGAGGCCCAACTGATCGATCACGCCAAATGCGCGATTCATGTCACCATTTCGCAACTAATCCATGAACGAACACGAACGCGAAAGTCGCTGTTCTTTTCTTCCGCCGAAGAAAAGAAAACAACAAAAGACATGATTGAGCCGAAAGAAAGGCGTCATTGAAATAAGTTTTTTACGCTCCTAAAATTGCTCAAAATAGCGCTTTCAAACGGACTCGATATTCAGAAAGCTTCACGTGATGATTTCCGGGCTGTGAAAGAACGGGGTTGTCGAGAGAAAGAAGTTCAATTTTGAATAAAAATTTAGATAAAGAATCGCTCGTCATTTTGACAAGAAGCAGGAACACAACTTTCATTTCATGTCGAATGCTACTGAATCAGGTCATCCGAGTTCAGTAGAAAAGTTTTAAAGCAAAATGCATCGAGAAAAAAAAACGAGACCAAGATAAAACTTTCTCGAAAATTCGCATCGACGCTGCAATTATGTTAATAAACATGTATCATTTTTTACACAAAAATATGAGTTCAAAAGGGGGGATCCATAATTTCAAGATAATGAATATTTCATGAACTTATTTAATCACATCGCCGAGGGATGATGACGTGAAAAAATCTAAAAATTACCAGCAAACATTAAACTAAAATAAATTCCATTAAAAAAAATAAGACAATTGCTTATTATTTTGTGAAGAAGCAGGGACGCAATTTTAACTTCATGACGAATAATACGAATACTGTACAATTAGATAATATTGATTATTCTAAAGATCAAATTCTTCGCCGCAGAAAATGTTGAGCGTATCAGCAGGGTGTCAATTCCTGGTGATTTTGAAAGAAAACGAAGTAATATAAATTTCAAGACCCTTGAGGTTTTCTTGAAACTCATTGAATCTGATAATCCCAAGTGAAAATTAAAATGAACATTTTGGCTTTCTCCGCCAATTTCCGGACTCAATTATCGCCAATTTGCTGCCTCTGTCAAGGTCGGTGTCCCATCCAGCGTTCAAGTAATGTACAGTACTTCATTTGTCTTTAAAATAAATAAATTACTGTACAATCGCTCGTTATTTTGAGAAGAAGCAGGAACGCAAGTAAAAATTCGTGGCGAATTAATCGGATAGAATCAGATAATTGTGAATATAATCAAGATCAAACAAATACAATGTTAAGCATATCAACAGAAAGTCAATTTGTAATATTTTTGAAAGAAAACGAAGTAACCCAGACTCTTGAGGTTTTCTTCGAACTTTTTTTTTCTCATTTTTAAAATTCCTAGCAAAAATTGAACGAAAATGTTGGCTTTCTCCGCGAATTACCGGATATAATTATCGCCAATTTTCTGCCTCTGTCAATAAGGTCGATGTCCCATCAAGCATTCAAGTAGTTCATGTGTCTACTCTTCGGGTTCAGGAACCGAATAAAAAAATTGCAACAATGGCAAAAAATTTCACGGAGAACCAAAAACATTTTTTATTACTGTATTATTTTTATTCATTTACTTCAGCAGAACTTTCAAGGCATCTCCGAAGGAGGCATGTGCTCATTTCTTTCGCGGCATGCGCTTCTCTTCTCTCGTCTTTTTTTTTCGCGTGTGCGTGTATGTATTTTTTTTTCTTCTTACAATTCAAAAGAAACCTCGACTGCCTTATAAAGCTCATAATGCGAGTGCGTTAGCCCGGGTCGGACCCGCGATTTAACAATTCAATGATAGGCGTTCTGCCAGCGAAGCAAACATTCGTCTGCTCCTACGGTGCTTTTATCGCATACGACTCCTCGTCACGCCGCGATTTCTAGTTCATCCCCGTGGAACCGCATAAATTATACTGCATTAGGGATTACAAAAAGAAAGAGCAAAAAAAAAAAATGCATCAAAGATATACTCCGCTTGCGTTCATGTCCAGGAAAATGCCAGCGTTGGAAAGCATGTAACAAACAAGGAAGTAATGCACAGTACCATATTTCCAGGAATATATAGTCCAGTTTAATCGCGTTCGTAATTTTGCAAGATCGTCCGAAAATCATGCAGAAAACAAGGGATTGGCTCTGATGGATCCGGAAATTTCGAGAAATGTTTTCTGAAACCTCTCAATGGCATTCATAATTATTTCAGCTTTGGAAAGCAAGTAACAACCAAGGAAGTTACCGTACTTCCATGAATATGGAGATTTCGGCAGCCGATAATTCCCAGAAATGTTTTCAGACACCAAATTGATCGCGGTAAAAATTATACAAAATCTGGAAATCATGCATCAAACAAGAAGGAACAAATTTCCTCGAATGTAAAAACTTTTAAATTCTTTAATTCCTGAAAATGTTTAAGACACCAAATTGATCGCGTTAAAAATTGTAAAAAAAAAAATCTGGAAATCATGCAGCAAAGAAGAAGGAACACATTTTCTCGAATAGAAAAAACTTCGAAATTCGATCATTCCTGGAAATGTTTTCAGAAACCACTTTGATCTCGTACAATAATTAAGACAAAATCTGGAAAAAACGCGGCAAACGTACATCCAGTATTTAAGAATGTGAAGAATTCGCCATTCGATAATTTCTAGAAATATTTCCAGACACGACCTTGATTGCGTTCATAATCATAAAAAAATCTTGAAAGAATGCGGCAAAGGAATAAGTACCACATTCCCACGAATATGAAGATTTCGGAATCCAATAATTCATAAAAATGTTTTCAGACCCCAACTTGATCGCATTCAAAATTTGTACAAAAAATCTAGAAATCCTCCAGAAAAATAAGAAGGAACAAATGCTCACGAAGATGAAGACTTAGGCATCCGATAATTCCTAGAAGTATAATCAAAAATCATCTCAATCTCCTTCATAATTATGCCAGCTTTGGAAAGCACGCAGCAAACAAGGAAGTGAAAAATTTTCACAAAGAAAATAAATTTGATTATTCCAAAAAATATTTTGAAAAAACCCTTTTCATCGCTTTCAAAATAGCACACGATATGGAAAGCATGCTGCAAACAAGAAGAAAAAACATTTCCTCGAATGCGGAAATTTCGGCATTCAAAAAAATCTCGATAAATATTTTCAGACGCTACTGTAAATTCAATCTACATCTTAAATGAAGTTAATAGATGAACAGCTTCGGTGACACGCATAAGAAATTGTTCGATGCATTCATAAAATTCCCTCGAGAGCTAAAAAAAAAAAACGTACCAAATTGCTATTCCACAGGGTACTCGAGTAACTTAGTCTATTAATTAACGTCTCCTCAAATTTAATACTACGTTGACCATTGCATTGCGTAATAATATTTATTCACACCAAAATTTTTCCACTCGGCATTATTTTTCCCCACTGCTTGCCGCAGCAGAGTTTAAAATTCACCGGTATTCATACTTTAAAAACGCAGTACTGCGTGCAATTAAAATATCACCCAAAGTTAACGTTTACTTCACGGTTTCCACACAAAATGCTCTCTTCTATCCACACAAGGGTTGATTTCGACACAGAAATTGCTTCAACGGCGGAAGTGAAATTTTAGTACAGTACTTCCGAATAATCCTTTTTTTCTCCACTAATACTGTACCACAATAATTTTCTCTCGCGGAAGTACCGGACAGAAATAAACGATGACTTTCCAACAACAAATTTTAATTGCATCGAGAAACAACTATGAACTGAAACGAACACGGGGGCAAATGTTTTTTTTTTCTGTCAGAAAGGAAACAAAACATATACCGAGACACAATCTGGAAGATTTAATCGTTTATTTACTTCGTGGGGAATTTCCGCTTTCCTCCGCAACGCCTCAGGCGTAATTTTTCTTCGCCCTCAGACTCTTGACCCTCTTCCCCAAGGGGATGAAATAACGTCGTGGAATTTGTCTGGAGGCTGTAATTTCGAAAAATGCAACGCCTGCCTTTTTTTTTCTTTCTTTAGTGGTCATTCTCCCGTCAGATCGGGGCAACCACGAAATTCGAAAACGCATTATTTTTGGAACGAAAACTGCTTCTGTTTTCTGATACGCCATAGTTGTGAAAAATAAATTGAAAAAAATATTGTATATACTGCAGAGAGGATTATTCTTGTAGGCAGACATTTTTTCCCCCAGGAAACTGGGACCAGGAAATCGCAAATTTTCCAGCGCTATTTCGAATCCTCCGCCAAAACCCTCGAGGCATCAAGCTATTTATCGTTCACTTTGAAATGAAATTTCCGAGTTCGTCTTGGTTTTTGGATCTGCGCATGAAATTGGAATTTAATCAAGACGAAAATATCACAGCCGTTATGAAGATTCACTTGATTGGCCAGGTGCTCTTAACTTACAGTAAAGTAATCACGTGAACTAAAATTTGTGAATATCAGGTTCGACATCTATTGGCAGATTAGGCGAACTATGAGATCGAGAAGCGTTTTTTCAAAATTCATTTGCCCCATTTATCATCAAGCGGATGTGGAATGTATTTTTGTTTTGTTTTTCTCCGTAGTTTCTTACTTCGTCTTCATGATAAGCTAAAATTAACGAACCGTTTCCCCATTTCCAATCTTTTTTTGTGGGTTTATTGCGCTTTTTTCATGATCACGGAATTTAATTCCGCAACACGATGAGTAATGGTGTGAAAAGGTACGCTCATTTGCGTGGAGGTGATTTCCGAACACTGATAAAACTTTCATGGAAGCTGAAGAAAATTCCGATTTTTGAAAATTGAAAGTATATTTAGAACTTCCACACAAACGTAAAGTTTTAAACAAAAAATGAACCAAATAAAACATTCGGGGTTTAGCAGATTTGCACCGACGCAGCATGGAAAGATAACATGTTTATTTTGTTTGTGTGGAAACAATTCCAGTTATTTAAAACAGTGTTTCCCAACCCGTGGAAATTTTCTTCAAGCAAAAATTCATCGAAACTACCAATGAAGGACGATACAGTATCTTTATGCGAAATGTTCGCAAGAAAATTTCTGTTGAAATTATCTCATGAAAAAAAAAAAAAAAAACTTGGCTTTTCTTCCAATACAGACAAATTTTCACCTGAAGAAATAAATAATTTTAGTTCTTCATTCCGGGACATTTTTGTTCAAACCTACCTATCTATTTTTTAAAGACATTCCACTATACCTGCTTCATTGGTTTTCAACTTAATTTTTTTTTCACAAAAAAGCAGAAACTTTTTTCAATAACTGCCCTCTAGTATTTTAGGCAAGGCTTTTTTGATTGTGCAAAAAATTTTACTAAACTTTGCCAGTCCGCAGAACATTTTTTTTTATTTGCCGGTCCGCGGAAAATGTTACGAAATTTGCCAGTCCGCGGGCCGAAGAGGTTCCAGAACACTGATTTAAAAAACGCGTAATAGTAATGAAAAAATAATTCGGGGTACTTCGGATTTTCAAAATTTCAAATTTCTGTAATGTGCATATGAAAAATCCGAGAAAGTTCCCTTCAAACCAAAAAAAAAATTTGAAACGGCGGCGTAATTTAACATCAATTTATCCGCCGAAAATAACCGGGCAGGTGAAAAAGCTACCAGTTCAAACAACCTTTTTCCGATCATCGTCCCTCAATCTAAAATGTCCTTGAATATACAGCAAACCACAAAAAAAATTTAGATCGATCTTTTCTTCAATGACCCTTGGTTAAAACCAATTTTTTTTTTTCACTTCACAATACTGCTTCCAAAAATAGACAACAGGTAACAAAGGCAAATGCGCAGGTGTTCCTAATTCGGAGCCCGCATGTGCATCTGGAATCGTAACCCCCAGCACCTGGTCGAATGAAACGGCCAATTCAGTCCTAAGCTGCCTTTATTTTTTCAATGGGTTCAGAACAGAAATTTGCTTCAAACGAATTCCTCATTTTCCCAGGGAAAAATAACGATCCTTTCGAAGCTTTTAGTAACGCTTCCGAATGCAGTATAAGTTACAAAATGTAACCGCCCAGAACCGAGTCTTGACAAGAATGTAGTTGAAATTCCAGGATAACCGAATAATCTAGCACAATTTATGGATAAGAAAGAAATACAAGCAGTTGAGTTGAAAACTACAAAGCTACAAAGTTTCCTCCCGAAGGTTCGAACTATTTTCAAGTTTTAGCTTGCCGAGATATTTTCCCTTTTTTCTCTTGTCAAGATTCTTGAAGGTTCGCAAATTTTCTCACAACTCGCGTTACGAAAGAAATCTTCTTGAAATTTTAGATCCCAAACTTGAAAAGTATCCAATCGAATATCATTCATTTCTCAAACTGACGCGAAGATTCGATCCGATAAGAAATCAGGATAAGTGCGAATTCAAATTTCCGAAAAATACATTTTTGGCTTGCATAGGTGTTCAAAGACTTGGACAAAATGTTTGCCTTCGTAAAAGTCGCGAGAATAATTGAATAATTGTTATCCACGGCAATAAGCGAACATATTTGAATACTTTCTTACCCGATTAAAATTCACGCAAACCCGCGTTTCTCGAAATGGGAACGACAAAAAGAACGATTGCTTCAATATCAATTTGTCTTCGATTCGGAAATATTGTTCAAGAAATCCAAAAATGAAAGGAACTGCTAAAAAAAATTCGCGCGCTTTGGAAAATATAAACAGCTTGAAATTCAAAATGTTTCCCCCAACAGATGCGTCACGAATGAGAAGTACAGCAATAGACAAGAGAGATAAATGTGGGATAATTATTGCTTCCTATTTCAAACTGCGCACGAATTCCAGCGTTCCGCTTTTTTTTCTTCAAATCTTCCCCTTTATTCAACGACACGAAATCAATTAATGCTGTGAACAAGTCCCTCTCCAAAAGGCAAAGAACATAGATAAAACTCCTCGCCAATTTTCGTGTTCCCAATTTTCTTCCCTTTGAGTTGGGTGAAGAAAAAATAAAAGTGAACATGACACAAATCGAGAAATTTAAGCATGAAATGAACGGACCGAGAAGAGAACAAGAACAGAAGAAAAAGAAAAAAACCCCCCATACATGTATTGCAAGTATAATGGGGACAAAGCTGAGCCAAGCCAGAGGAAATGATGCCAGAGGAATCGTCCTAGATTCAGACGCATTCATATAGACAGGCTTCGAATCTGCCGGCCCGTCATGGTCGCGACCCGCGTTCCTTTCCACTCTGCGGGATGTCGACGCCGGGGAAAAGAACGTATATAACCATCTGTTCCCCAAAGGGGCAACTGGTGAAACACATTCAAAATATTGTACTGCAGAATCTCACTACAACGAATCTGATTACAACGAATTAAAGCTTGGAAGAATTATTGCTTGCAACGCATTAATGCTTACAAAGGACTAACGATTTTACCGAATTAATACGTAATCCTTACATTTTTCATCAATTATAATTCAACATTAATATAACGAATTATTGCTTACAACGAAATAATTCTTTCAACGAATGAATGCTAACAAATTAATCTTCACAACGAACAAATGAATGCTTATCACGAATTAATGCTTACAACGAATTAATAGTTACACCAAATTAATAGTTACACCGAATTAATCATATCAACGAATTGATCGCTACAACGAATTGATCGCTACAACGAATTGATCGCTACAACGAATTGATCGCTACAACGAATTGATCGCTACAACGAATTGATCGCTACAACGAATTGATCGTTACAACGAATTAATCGTTACACGCGGAGAATTTTTGGAACATTCAATTGCTTATTCGCGGAAATTTGGTGAAGATTTATTGATTATGGTTTCCGTTCAATAATATTTGGGCGTCGGTTGTCATAATTGTGGACCAGAGCGCAAGAATTAATCTTACAACGAAATAACACATACCAAGAATTCTTACAAGTTATTAATACTTACAAAGAATCAACGCTTACGAAAAATTGATGCTTACAATGAAATGAAGCTTACATCGAATAAATGCTTACAACGTAATAATCCTGAAAAAGAATCAATGCTTACCACGAATTTATTATTCAGTCCCTCTCGAATCGCCAGAATGGTACTGTATTTAAATCTCATTTTAACACATACGGTATTTCTTAAAAAAACAAAGCTTTTTTGAGGTCTCAAACGCATCGTTGTAACCATATTCTACTGTAGTTAATCAACTGAATTTAATGCCACAGGATTTTGGAATGAATTAAATCCTTTACAATGCAACTGAAAGGGAAATTGAATTTCCCATCACGAAGATTCCGCATAACGAAACACACCCAGGAACGGATTATAATTTCGTTAATTGAACGGAAGATAAAATAAATTTTCAAATACTGTGCATATTTTAAACGCTTTTCAGTACATTAATCGTCAACGACGGGAAATGGAACCAGTTTTCGGCGTCATCCAGGTCATTATCCACAAATGCATACAATTATTCATTCGCGGTATTTCAAGTAATTTATCTTGTTTTCATGGCCAGTCGCGCTTGAATGAAAGTGAACATCGCATAATTTTTCTTATGCGCTTCCTTGTCAAGAAGGAAAGTGCAATTTTTGGCCCCTCCGGGAATTTCATCATCGTGCCATTTCGCGTCTTCACGACGAGTTCTCACGAAGTCATAATTCTCTGAAGACGGAATTTCCCTCAAGACGCCAGTGAATTTCAAGATAAGTTTCTCCTCTGCATGTATTCACGTCTTGAACGCTTCATTCACTGAGTACATGCCGTTTTCAAAAAGCCGAAGGCGAAAAATAGAGGAAAGAATTTCAGCCAATCGACATTTTCCCATAGAAAAAAAAAAAAAAACCGAGGAAGACACGCCATGGTTTAAATGAATGCTGGAAATTATTCTACAAGTGAAATCTCATCGAGAAAGTAATTGTTGCAAACGAATTCATTTTTAGGTCCATCCATTCTATTTTTTTTTGAAGACTTATTACAATGATATTTTCGTTGTAACGATGGTATTTCTGGCTCAAGAGCTTCACTGTGACGAAATTTCAGGGAAATACAGTATTGCACTGCACGAAATTCAGGAATGTGATAATTACACTTTGCCAGCTAATTATGAAAATTCCGAATTACGTGCAGGCCAGGAAGCGGGTTCCAACAATGTCCTTTTAATGACAAAAGTGGGAATAATTTAGACATTCCATCAATGATTAATCATATTTTTCCAGAGCTTCAGGAAACGACGGATTTCCCGGATTCGTTTGAGGCCAGAATTCCATTTAGAAAAAAAAAGAGCCAACCCAAACGGATTCCACAGATTCTGAAATCATTTTCTGGGATAACGAATTTATTTGATTGCTTATATTAATGAATTTTTTTTACCGTTTGCAGGGCAATATTCAGTACGGGCTCAAATAATTTCCAGGTTCACGAAACAACAGAGGTGTAAATGTAATTTTTTAAATTATTGGCAAAGAAAAGAAAGGCCGGTCAGCCAAACTTTCACTTGTTTTTTCTCTCGCAAAAATCGGCGCCATAAACGCCAGAATTAGCGTTGAACCGATTCCGAAGTTCGTAAAATACGAACTGCAGAAAAAAGCTGGATCCAATTTTGATACGGACTGAAGAGCATCATACTTTTTTTTTCATCTGCTCCTCTTTTCGTCTGCTTAATTGAAAATTCCCCGAGTCCACGAACGCAACACGGAAGGTGTCTGGAGAGCCAAATAATGGCTCTTCGCCTGCTCAGCGATTAAAGGGAGTTCATCACGACGCACGGACTTCCGCCGCCAGAAGAAAAATAGCGAGGAGCCCGCAGGCGCCCTGGCCTAGATTCCTCCTCCTCCTCCTGCTCCGCCACCACAGCGGCGGCGGCAGCAGCAGCAGCAACCGCCGCCGCAGCGTCTATCTTTCTCTACACACAAGGGTCAGTGTACAAGTTCTGTAAGTCATGTGTTTCCTTAGTTGGGGTCATCTCGAAGACGAATTCCATTCAATTTATTCAATTTCGTGAGAGAGAGAGATTCGTTGGTTGAAAAAACACCACATCACCGTGGGGGGAAAGTAAAAAGCATACATGACATGCACGAATATTTTACGAATTTCCAGGCACTCTTAAAATCTGACCAAATATCCGACAAAATTTAAATTTTTCTTTCTAATACTGCCCAGGTTTGGAAATAATTTTCCAATTGAACAATTTTCGGTTCTCGGTCATTTTCCGTAAATGACTTTCAATAGACAATTTGACCAAAATTTCAATGCAACGCGGGAATGTTTGAAGAATTTGTTGTCATTCTTCAAATCGTAGCAAATACAGTATTTCAAATTATATAACCTTCATTCTTCCGATGTTGCCCCAGGTCTGAAAACTCGTTTTCCATCCGAAAAAAATTTCTATTCCCGGCCATTTTATGAAATTTTTTCCACCATTCAGACAAAATATTTCAAATAATGTAAACATTCATTCTTCCAATACGGCTACAGGTCTAAAAACTAATTTCCCAATCGAAACATTTTTATTTTCTCGACCATTTTTCGTAAATGCCTTTGAACATGAAATTTTTCTAAAAATTGCAATGCCACGGATGAATATTTCATGATTTTTTGTCACTCTCGAAATCGCACTGCATATGTAAAATAATTAAATGTTTATTTTCCCGATGCTGCCCGAGGTCTGAAAACTGATTTTTCAAACAAAAACTGTTCCACTCTCGGCCATTTCATGTCAATGACCCTAAATCTAAAAATTTGATTAGAAATTTAAATTAAAGAACAAGACTTTCCTCGAGTCAGGTGAGCAACTATGAGAAAATCCTTTCGACCACACACTAATATTGGTGAACTCTTGACTCAGAAAAGTTGGATAATAAAAAAAAAACACAACTCAATTTTCAAGGTACTGATGGTGAAACTTTCGAATAATCCATGTAAGTGTGTGTGAGTTGGTATCTGTTCTCTTTCTACATCAGGTTTAACTTCTTCTTCTTCTTCTTCTTCTTCTTCATCTTCTCCTTCTTTTCCGTGTTCTTCTGTTCCCAGGCTCTTGACCAGAAAGAGAGAGAGAGGGGGAGAAAGAGAGGCGCCTCTCCCATCACGCCCGGGTCACGGCGGCCGTAATGCCGTAAGAATGCGGTAAGGAATGCTCCTCATTTTTTCGGGGGCTCATCTCCTCCCCTATCCACTGAACTCTACTTTCTATCCGGTAAAGAGGCCGAAAAAACCCGCAGTTGGGATGGATCTTGACGGGGGTACGAAGCGAAACTTCCGTCACTTCTTCCCGACTCGGTTCGCCACAATTGGGCTGGGCGACAAAAGACCCACATATTGGATAGGCTTGCACAGAAATAAAAGACGCTGGTGCTACTTATTTTCTTCAAAATATCACTCAAAATAGGACCGATGTACCCTCAATTTCGTAATACAGTACAGTAGTTCACATGCATAAAAAGGTGGAAATCATGAACAGTATTCCTGCAATACATTTCAGGAAGATGAAATTTATATTGAGGACAAAATGTCACCAATATAATTTGATGTCGAGTGCTGATGAATGAAACACAATAATCAGCCCGGGACAGGGACAAGGAATTCCTATTTTAAAGGGGTAATTGTACTTCACAGAGTAATTGAATAAAACAACTCAATCAAACTCAACTTGCAAGAGTAACCAAATAATTTGAGTAACACAACTGAACTGATCTGATCTGATGATAATGTGAAAAGGAGCTGCTTATATACTACTAATTATAATTAACCTTCAATATATTTTACGGTTAGAATCAGAGCAGAAAAGATAGCCTTGAGTATGCTGCAGTCCCAGGATGTTCCTGGCACTTCCAATTTTGAGGAGGGGGTAATATTTTGTACTTCTAGGAATTGATTAGAGTACATTACTTTACACGGTGTGCATGCCCAACAAACTTCATTACCCACAACAACACCTGGAGAGCAAAACGCGTCCTATACATGAAATAAGAAACCCATCAAATTCGTCAGCACAAACATTTCGGACTTGAAGTTGTGGTCAGTGATGTGAGGGAGGAAAACTATGTAAAAAAAAAAATTTCCCCAGATTTTATGAGGTAAGGTAATAAAAGAAAACATACGATTGATTTGCCAGCAAGAATGTTGAATATATAGGCCACATAAGCCAACAGCTTTGTGGCCTATCCCTTCAATTATCACACAAAATAGGCCCAATGTGGCCTAAATTCACACAAGAGGGTTCGAGGCTTACATTAGCGCGGATACAATATTACGAAGCAGAATTCCAGAGAATTTTCCTTCAAAATAACAGCCCACCAACTGAAAAAAAATTGCTATTCACTGCTCAAACTTCAAATAAATCATATTTACCATGAAAAAAAACGATGACTTGAAACATGAAAAAAGTTGTGTCTCTAGAAAACATTATTAGGAACAGGGATTAGGTTCACGTATTTTGATCAGAAGGAATGTGTCCAAAACTTCCGGTTATAACCCGTCGACAGCGTCGGCTTCGTCATTATATATTTCTTTTCGCGTTCATGGGTTCCGAACGGCATTCCGAGTGGGTACACAGTACCTGTGAGGGTCTCAATTAACTGCGTTGGCCGAGAATCTGTGAATGACCGCGCCTCTGTGAATGAGTTGGTAAAAAAAAAAAGAACTGCTCAAGGGATCGCTCAATCCATCCTCGAAAGCATTCATAAAATGTCGTTCCATAAATGAATAAATAAAAAGTTTGCGAACGCGACAAGAATGCATGAATCTTTTTTATATCTTTTTTCCTGTTTGAATTCTTAACATAGCGGTTCGCTACCTTTCTTTTTGTTTTTTTTTTTCCTTCTGCGATTAATTCTCTCGAAGTTTGTGTCAGGAGGAATAACATTCTGTTACAATGCTAAGATCCTGTTGCAAGAATTTTTTGCCGAAAAAATTGAACTGCGATATTGGAAAATATTCGGCAGTTTCCAATAGTGAGGATTTCTGTGATACGGAGACTAGAAATACTACATTCATCCGTGCGGTACAAAAGAAATCAAAATGTTGAAAGTCGCACATCAGACACGAGCAAAATTGCCCCACTTGAGCAACAATTTGAATCGAACTCACAATATGAGGGTTCTTGTGAACTATGAAAATCTGCGGCGTTTGTCTGAATACTCTAAAACCACAATATAAGCCAATACAATTTGTTTGCCTGGTATATCAGTATTCTGAAAGCTTCAAAATCGGGCGTTAAAAATTCCTTTCGAGTTTTTGAAACTTTATTTCGCATTTCTGTAAGTGAAGTGATACATTTCTGTTCGCCTTGGATGAATATCAATGGGATTTGAAAGAAAAGCAGAAATTGTCCTCTTTTAAAAAAATTAGAGGCTATTTATTCGATTGGTGTCCGAAAATATCGCGGGCCTTCCAATGAAGTAAAGCAAAATATTGCAGTTTTCGTCCTCAGAGTGAGCAAAAATAATATAAACATTTCAAGAACTTGAATTCCAAGATTATTCAGGAGATTATCAACGACTTCCTACAAAAAGGAAGTCATTTACAAAATAAAACTGTTCTTTGTCCGAGTTCCACGCGCCCAGGATGAAAGAAATATTGACCGAATATCATTCCAAGTTTAAAAATTTCTAGGATTTTTTTTTTTACACCAAGATCAACGGCATTTGTCTAAAAACTGAAACAACAAAAAATTGAAGAGCTCCACGCAATGTTTCTTTCTCGTGAGAACGATGGAATCCAACCCACAAAACCAGGTTCACAACACACCTTCAATTATCCTTTGCGCACACAAGGAAAACATGAAAAAAAGGAGCAAACAACAACAAGTCATCAAACTTCCCTTTCCCATGTCCTCCGAAGTTCTCACGTAAATAACTAAAATTCGAGCTCACGCAACGAAGAAAGAAACATTCGAATTTTTCCGAATTCCTCAAATTTTTTGCATACAAAAAATACATCATTTCGAACACAAACCGACTTATATCGAGTTTATTTCGAGTATTTTTAGAAACCGACTTTGCTCTTGAAAATTACTCAAAATTACAAAAATAACGAGAAACGTCCCCAATGTAACCAAAACACTCCGCACATCATGGCACTGTAAAATTTAAAATTAAAAAAGCAAATTGGCTCTGAAATGTTGAAAGTATGTATTACAAACTGTACAAAAAGTAATTGAAAATTTTCTCATTCAAGAACTGGAAGAGCGCCCAAGAGTTATAAAACGCCGTGAAGCGACCTTTCAAGACATAATTTAAATCACACTTTCCTAATCCTAATCCTGACGTTTAAAAAAATATTTCAGTTTTTTTTAGTGCCTCATCAATTATTATTGCCAATTAAATGATGAGTTTAGAAGCAAAACAGCATTAAAGGAAACCTAAAATAGCCAAGATGGCTCCAAAAAACTGTATATAAAAAAATTCACCTGCAGGCAAAATGAAAGTTTTGTTTTTTCACTTGACTGCAACCGTAAAGCGGAAAAAGGGAGCAACATTATTTCCATTTCAAAAAGCCAACAAATGTCATCTTTATTAGCATTTGAACGAACCCGCACGCCACAAACTGTCTCGAAGGGAAATGATGCATAACTTCACACTTGATGAGCATCACGCGGAGAAAAAGCGAACACGTGGCTTTTTATAGACAATGATGAATTTCTTTTTCTATGCACAAATAAGTTAAACGGCTTTTAACAAAAAAAAGAATAAAGATGAATGCATGAATGCGTAAGCTTTTCCAGATGCCTCGTTTAAAAGTTCAAGAAGTCGTCGGTGGGGCTTTCGACGCATCATTTCCAGTCGGCAACATCTGGCATTTTCGCCGAATGGCGGTGAAACCATCTCATTTACTTCCAAAATTAAGAAGTACTTCATCAACTCAAACTTGACTGTTATTTTTTCAGACGTGGAATATTTTATAATTTTGAAAAGAAATGTGCTGGAACTAGAGTATGCGAAAACAAAAACGAAGAAATCGTTTCGGCTGACGAAAACCCGAAAAACGATTTTGGATAAACAAACTGAGGGGAAAAATCGCAGTGACATCTTCGGAAGAAAGTAATTTGAAAGTTTAGAAAAACTTAATCTCAAGAGGACAAATATCTCGGAAACCAAAAAATCCCCATGTTTTCCGCTTGAAAAAAAAAAAAACAGCGACTGCGGAAGAAAATATTTTTGAAATTTAAAAAATCTTGAAACTCAATAGGACAAATATTTCGGGAACCAAAACTCCCCTTTTTTCGGTGAAAAAAAAATCACAGCGACTTCGGAAGAAAGTACAGTATTTTTGAAATTTAAAAAACCGTAATCTCAATAGGACAAATATCTCGAGGCCCGAAAAATCCCCATTTTTTCGCTCGAAAAAAAAAAACTGCGACTTAGGAAGAAATTAATTTTGAAATGAAAAAAATCACCCCTTTTTTGGCAGAGAAAAAATATTTGCTGATTGCTCTTTTACCACGAAGTCCAGATCTTCAGTATACATACTTGAAGTTTGAAATGAACGCTGAGGGAAATGCCGCAATAAAACAAAAATTTTTCTTGAATTTAATGGAAACTGAGGGCATCTTTTCGATACGTGAAAAAAATACAAAAATCACTGCAAAGTCAAGGGAAAATCGTTTTAAAACTTCACGTCTTCTGAAAGAAACAAGAAATGTTGTTGACCGAGAAATCCCCGTCGAAAACAACTCACACGCGATTACACAAACCTGTAATTTTCTTTTGAGTGCGTCGCGAACGTCGGAGGACCAAAAAAACAAAAAAACAATTGAACAGGTGGGACAAAATAAAATGAAAAATGATTTTTTCAGAGTGAGTAGAAAAAAAATGCGTTGACTGTTCACTTTGCAAAAATAAGAGGGAAGAGATCTGTTCTTCGAAAGCATACAAAAAATTAATATATTTAAAACCCTCATCAATGGCCATTTATGGCAGAAAAATTCGTTGTGTTCCGGAAGTCAACAGTGAAATGTGAAATGAATAATATTTTCATTGAGTGCTCAATTCAGCACGTTCTCTCAGAAAAACACTTTGGAATACCTCAGAATCTCACCGGATTTTATCACCGAAACTTAAAAAAAAAAAACACGAACATTCCAGTCCGTCATCAGGTGGTTAATTTTCAAAAATTCCCTTCCGATCTTCCACTTGAATAATTTACTTTCCTGTTGGATTCGTCAGCAAAAATGACAACAAAAATGTGTTTTCTAATCAAGCCAACAAAACTTGTTCTCTCAAGACGCCTTTCGATCCTGTCAACGAAATTCACCATTCACAAAATAATAAATTAATAACTACGCTGATCGTTCACGCATAAACTGAAATATGTTTATGAAATACCGTTCTTGATTCAAAACATACGCAGATGAGGAAGTTTCACGTCAGAAGAATAATTCATCTCGACGTGCTTCTCCAGTCAAAATTCACAAAACCCTCGAACAATATATAATGCTACCACTCCATAAAAAAGCTCCACAATTTCGGCTTCTGTGACTGACGCACACAGCAAAAATAAATTTAAAAAATGATAATACAGATAATCTCATCCCGCACACATTAAAAACCATCGCATACAAAACAAGTACAGCAGTTATTGAACGTCATAAAAAAAAAAAGTTTCAACACCACTTCTAAAGGTAGAAAACTTACTCCAACTCAGCAAGACGACGTGATCCGTCTTCCTCGCAGCGGCTCCACCACCAACACCACCACCACCACCAGCAGCAGTACCACCACTTACACCAACACTTCCTCTTACACCAGAGGAAGTCGTGTCAGGTGGTGTGGCCACTGCCATGTCCACGCTTTTTTCTCCACCGCGCAAAGAAACCCTATGCAGGGCCCAGCCCGACACGAGCTTCAAAAGCAGCCCCATTTTTTTTTTCTCAACAAAAAAAAATGTTCTGCTATAAACTATATTTTCTCATCACGACACAAACACTCTCTTCGCGTTCTCGGACTTTTCTTCACGTGATTCACATGATGCACTGTAGAGGGTAAATAAAACAAATACAGATGATACCATGGGAGTGGTACGCGTACCACAGGCGGTGAACAAACAAGTGCAGGAAGATGGATCACAGGATTGTTCTACAGTCAAGGTCAAAATCGCATACCACATGCCTTTCGTAAAATTTTTTTTTAACGAATCTCGTTATAAGGAATTCGTGCTAACAACGACTTTTTGTATTTTTTTGTCTCACTTCAATAGCCATCTTTTAATTTCGTTGTGACAATTTACATGTATATGAATGAATGAACAGAACACGTTATTTACCACCTGCCTTTTGTAAAAAAAAAAAACAAGGGAATTTTGTTAAAACGAATCTCGTTATAAGGAATTCGTGCTAACGATTTTTTTCTTTTTTTTGGTCTCATTCAAATAGCCATCTTTTAATTTCGTTGTGACAATTTATATAAATGAATTAACAGAAAACTTTTCAGCGTTCACAAGGTTCAATCAAGATTTCCACAACCAAAACCCCTTCCCACCCAACTCATCAAAGATTATCTCTAAATTGTTCATTCAACTAAACCTCATACAGGTAAATTGTCACAACGAAATTAAAAGATGGCTATTGAAGTGAGACAAAAAAATACAAAAGTCGTTGTTAGCACGAATTCCTTATAACGAGATTCGTTAAAAAAAAATTTTACGAAAGGCATGTGGTATGCGATTTTGACCTTGTGTTTTAAATTGATATTTACATATATTTTGTTTTCAATGTCAGGGAATGAATGGGTGTGTGCATACATGTCAGATGTCCAGTTGTATTTTGTGGATTGTATTTTATTTTATTTTCGTTATCAATTTGTGCTCTGTTTCCTGCTCTGAAGTGATTGTCTTTGAGTGCATTTGGACAATTTATAACGAAGAGTTCTTCATGTTTAGGAACGCTTCTTTGTAAAGAGATTTTCCTGCATGTAGGAGCAGAGTGTCCATCGAAAATTGTGATTCAGAACCTGAAATGTTTTACAGGTATCGTGTTTCTCATTTCCGTGGTACACATGCTGGTACTTCAACAAGTGTTACACCTGAAAAGCTTTTATGTCAACACTGAATGGTAATCCATAAATAGCCCTAGTATTGACCCTAGCTGCAAGAATGGCTTTTCATTCTTTTTTTGGTACACCACCAATGGTACACCCAACAAACCACTTCTTGGACACAGAAAATATTCCAAATTTTCAGAACAGATATTTTTAAACTTTTGTGAATTGCACCACTTTAAACCCACGAAAATCTGAAATATTCTGCGTACCACCTCACAGTTGTCCAGTCCCATCAATGGTATGCCAATGTACAGCATCGCTGATTGAAAGGTATTTTTTTCGAGAGATCATGCTGGAAATAACATGAGCACCTCAAGGATGAACTCCTCAAATAATCATAATAAGAGAATAATTCAGTCACCTAGACTCGAGTCAGAACGAATTTCTCATTGCACAGATTTTTTTACCAGGAAGTTCGTTGTAACGATATTTTACTGTACAGTACAAAGCTTTCCAACCTGCAGAACATAAGCCACTGGTGGCACTCGGTCAAGTATCACACACCCAGTATAGATAAAATGAAAACATTGTCTTGCAAGTGGCGAAAGTTTCCCTTGAGATTTTGATGCGCACTGGTTGAAGAGAAAAAACACCAGGTGAAAAAAAAAACAACTGCGGAATGGCTGCAAGAATTTGCAAGGTAAAAGTTGCACGCGGGAAAATTGTTTGGTCAAGAATGCTACAGCAGCTTATGCAGATTGAAAACGTATTTCTTTCCTCGACACAACAAATACTTGCGAGTTCTTTTCACGACTTAGACTTCAATGCTTTCGTGAAGACATAAAAGTGTTTCCTATATTGTAAGAGAGATTCCGAGGGGGTTGAAACTTTCTGAGACAACATCAACCTCGCCGAAAAACACTTTCAAGCTCGCAATAAAGAAATATATCCGTGGAGCAGAAAATAAAATAATAATTTGGCACGAAAAAAAAAAATTCTCCAGCGGGCAGCTTCTTCATTTCACATCAGAAGTAACGAACATTATGGAAGATAACTTCAAACTGCGAGCATATTCCTCCCCACAAAATGAAAGAAAATCCTCAACTTTTTCCGGAAATATTTCATGATAATCCTAAATTTCAATCGAATGAAGTATCCAGTCGATTAGTAGATTTTTTCGGAAAAGCTTTCACCAGACCACGCAATTATCTTTGGATCATTTTCCCGGGACTGATTTCAGCGGCCGAAATAATCACCTTTGAATCGAGGACAATGGATGAATAACTATTTTGAAATGAATCAGACGGTTTAAAGCATTCCAGAAAATAATTGAATTTTAGTTAATGGTCGAAATTGGTTGGTGGGTTTTTTCTTGTTTCCTCAGCCAAAGCCAATTTAAATCAATTAGCGACGAAATCTGCGTCCCAAGAAAACTTTGTCAGCTTCAAAAATGCTCAACCGTGGAATATCTTTGAAATTTCCAGAATATTATATCGCAGAGATGAACAAAAAATCGCAATTGAACATATTTAAAAAATTAAAATTATGTTAATCTCATTTCCAGCTCATATTTCGGAAAACTTGAAATTTTCTATACAAGAAAATACATATATGAAAATAAATCAACTCAAAAATGTTCAAAAAAAAAAAGAACTTCAAATCCGTCTCGAGTCGTACAAAAGAACTTCATTTCAAAAAGGAAAGTTTCGACAGAAAAATTCAGGGTTTGGATCAAAATTCCCGATTTGTATCAATCTCTTCCTGAACAATCACTCGATGCTTCATTTTTCAGGAATAAAAATTTCGATTAGTGCACATTTTCACGCTATATATTCTCATGACGTGAAATGAAGAATAAAGAAGAAAAATATATTTAATTATCGAAAATTTTAACGGTACCTTCACAGACGCCATCGACGAATCTTCAAAAAATTATATTTAGATTTTGTGACCAAACAAAGCATGTGAACAGAAAGACACGAGAACTCAAATTTCTTTGACCCTCACTCAAAAAAAATAAAATATCACACAGCAATAACATGTCATTAATTTACTCGATGCATCTCTAAATTGTTCTTTCTTTTCTGCATACCATTCACAAGCATAAATTACCCTCGAGGTTCTTCCACAGCCAACAAAGCGTGCTTCTTCAAACCTCCCGAGGTGATTTCCATCTCAGGGGAGCAAAATTTCCAATTGAAATTGAAAACGATTTCGCCGAGAAGCTTTAAGCAAATGATACGATCCCGATTCGCTATTCTCTCTTGAATTTCTTTCCAGTTTCTCCACGTGTGCCTTTGTTCAAAGAACAGTTCGTCGTTATTTTCGAAACGTCTTAAAAAGAAAGCACCATAGCGTCGTTTAGATCTCGTAAAACAGGTACAGTACAATTTTTCTTTTATTTTGGCATTCCAGCAAAAGCGCACGCGCTTAAAAAATGCCTCGACCTGGAAACCTTATTCTCGGGAGCATTGCATATACATTTTCTACTCATATTTTTAGCATTAAAAAAAAACGGAACTTTAGACTCATCGATCGAAAAACATGTACTCAAAATTATCCAAAAACCATTGTACTGTACCTCAAATCCCTACAATCACATTTCGATCGATAAAAAAAAATGTATCAATCATCATTTTAAAATTTGAGATCCATCATTTCCGGGTGAGAATTTGCGCGTGAAAAAGAAACGCTGCACATTTAATTAGACGCTGACGTTAAGATTCGAAAATCGCATTCGGGCAGAGGAAAAAAATCGTCAAGACTAGGACTAGAAAATTCAAAATGTTTTCTTTCGAAGTGGAGCACTTTGTTTCTTTAACATAGCCCGAAAACACGACCAACTATTTGAGACGGCAAAACCTAGATTCACTCAAGTTCCACACATTTCATCTCATCAGCATAATAAATCCCAAATGCAGTTTTCAACCGTTCTTCTTTCAAGCTCGTGAAAAAACAAGTTTCATTTGGAAAACTTGCTCACCGACTAGAACCACACCAACTAAACTGGTTTTCTCAAGTTTTATTCTAATGATGCTGAAGCAAAACCCCCTCAGGATAAGATTTAGCTTACCACGAAGAAACTCACAACACGAGAAAATAATTATAGTAGATTAAAAAATTAATCTAAAAAAACCACGTTTTCAAAAAGCAATAAATAACCTTAAACGTGGTGCGCATCTATTTCATTTGTATTAAAATTTGATCCGGACAAACAGACAGACAAGAAAGTGAGTTCATAAAAACGTGGTAAATAAAAAAAGCTCAAAAATTTCTCACTGGCATTTTATAAAAACAAAAAATTTCAGGAACTGAAAAAAGCGAGTCCCGATTACTGCGAAGGTGGAACAAAGAATCTGACAATTTCCTCCACTTCGTTAGAATATAAATTCGTCGCATTTGGACGAAAGAAAAAAATGCTTTTCTTCCTAGAAATTTTCAACAGCACACGCAAATTTCCCTCGAAATTTCGAACTCAAAATCCGTCGCACTGGAACTGAAATGTTTCATTTCGTAGAATTCGTGGATAGAAACAAATTTTCCACGAAATTTCGAAGCCATTAACATTCTTTCAATATTTTCGGTCCCGAGCCGGAAGCAAAACAGGCGAATAGCTAAAAAAAAAAAAACAGGGAACTGCTTCACTCCACTCCAACGGATATCCGGAAGCAAACTCAAAAGCGCTGTGGTCACCAGGCTCGAAACCAGAGAGGGACCCTCTGAATAGGGCGTCTTGGCGGGGAATACTTTGTTGTGGGCATAACCTATCCGGCCCAGAGAAAGCATCCGGGCCGGATAGGTTGTAACTCAGCATATGCAGAAATTTCATCCGCGCGGGCGCAGTGAAAAATTCTTTTTTTTTTGGCGACATCCGTGAAACTATATAAACAAGCTCAAGCACATTGTAAAATATCATTTTTAACTTGTGGTGGGACATCAGCAAGGTGGTGCGCAGAAAAAAAGCTAGTTTTTTTTTTTTCAAGTGATTTCATTTAACCTGAATAAACTACCGTACATTCTTACACGAAAAACTTAATGTAAGAATTTATTTGTGCTTTGATCATGTAAAACGACCCAAGTACAATAGTTCAGTTGATTTAAATGCCTAAATCCAGGGAAGGTACTGCAAGTGTCATCCTTGGCTATTAAAAGTACTGTACATCACAGTGGTGTTTGCGTGCGTGACCATAAGAGATTCAATCCTGACGATAATTTAGCACATTTGAGTTCCATTTTTCATGTCACGCATAGGAATGCGCGAAAATATGAACCAATCAATATTTTTCGTCTTTGAAAATTGAAGAATGTTTGGATTGAGTGATTGTTCAGGAATTCAAGAGATTCATTCAAATTACAAAATTTTGAATCCAAAACTTGACTCGTCCTGTCGAAACTTCCCTTGCTGGAATTTAATCTGCCAAGGCTGAAAATACTTGTCACAGCATTCAAGTAAAGCTGGACATCAATAAATCGAACTAATTCTCGAACCTACTCGACAATAAAACTATCAAAGAACACTTCAGCTCAATTTTCCATTCGAATACAGTTTTACTCTTTCTACAACGAAACTCAAGTTACCAGTTCTATACACTGTACAAAAAAAAAAACCGTTGAAGATACGATAGTTATTGAGAGAGTCCACCTGTATTAAAGATAAACTCTTCATGAATTACCACAAGTTCAAAAAAGAAATTGTTTCCTATCGGAAAAATTCACTTGCTTGCACACCAACGATCAACTGGGGAATCATCGTAGACGAATCCCCAACTTCATCGGAATGGCAACGACGAACCCAATTTTAACGAAAGAAAAAAATACATTACAGAAAAAAAGCATTCAAGCAAAGCTGGAAATCAATAAATCGAACCAATTCTCGAACCTACTCGACAATAAAACTATCAAAGAACACTTCAGCTCAATTTTCCATTCGAATAAAGGTGGACTCCTTCTACAGTACAACAAAACTCGAGGGACCAGTTCTTCACACTGCACAAAAAAAAAATCGTTTAAGATAAGATCGTTATTGGGAGAGCCCACCTGTATTAAAAATAAACTCTTCAAGAATCACAGTACCACAAGTTCTTCACAAAACAATTTGTCCTGTCGGAAAAATAACACTTTCTTGCACACCAACGATCAACTGGGGAATCATCGTAAACGAATCCCCGACTTCATCGGAATGGCAACGACAAACCCAATTTTCTAAGAAATGAAAAAAAAAAAAACATTACACCTCTGACGACACAAACACGCAGATCATCCCGTACTGAACTTGAAAATCATTTTCAATACACAGCACAAACACCGCGTTGTATCGGCGTCACACAACGGCTTCGACCGCGGACCGAGAATATCGCGTCGTGAGGCAACACGCCGAGCCACGGTCTCGAAAACCCGCGCCGGAAAAAGTGGGACGGACGCGCCGTGGCCGAGCATTAATAAAATCTTTTTAATACAATAAATGAATAAGGTGAAGATACATTAAAAGAATAAGGGAAATAAAAATTAAAAAAAAGAGGCGCGTCTGGGTATTCTGACCCGTTGCGGGACACCGAGGCCCGTTTTGGGGGGTTCATAAAAGAGGCACCTCGGAGAAGCAACACTAAACCTCAGTGTCGGACGATGGAATGAAATTAATTGAAGTAAAATATTTATAATTACAGCATTTTAAATTCGACATCATGGCAGAATTTTTAGAAAAAGCAGGCCGTGAACTGCAAGCTAATTTTGGAAACCTTCCTAAACCTTAAAGAATGAATGAACTATTGTAAAATGTTGATTGAAAGTTGTAGACATTTTTGGCACGCCATTAGCGTAAAAGGGAACGTGAAAGAATGGGAATGAATCCATTTGATGTACAGTATCCATAACAACAATATGGCAAGTGTTCGTGTTCTGAAAACATACTTCGGCCATTTACAGTGGGTTGTTCGTGAAATTCTTTGGGGAAAAGGTGGAAAGCCCTCAGGGTTCGGGTTTCAATTGAATTTTCTTCAAACATCGTTTTTCGTTTATTTTTAAAGAAGATCGTATGAAAGTTCGTTAAGGGTTGGTGAATGAGGTACAGTAGTTAATTTGTAAGTTTGCAAGAAAGGCTGTAACCGAATTTTAACCTATATTAATCGTCGCTTTCACCAAAATGTTTCCGGGCACCAGCATGATCGATTACAATTCAAATAAGAAGAATTTCAAACATGAATTACTTCGGTGTTGATCAAATTCATCTTTTTGAAATTCTGTTGAACTTCAAATGAAAATCCCACAGGACTCAATCATCATCGAGGAGATGAAAAACGAACGACTCATTCCGTGAGGATCCAGTTCAGATTTTATTTTTATTTTTTAACTTTTCAAGGAATTTGCACAATTATACCACACTACAGGGTGCACACAACCGAAATTTTCAAATGACTTTGATAGCACTCTTCAGCACTCTTTAGCATTCGGTAATTCCCAAGATTTTTTTTTTTGCAATTGCTGTGGGCTATTTCAATTATGAATATGAAATTAAAGAGCACATAATTCAAATTTGTTACACAATAAGATCGCGTTTACATTTAATCGAGATTATGGATTCCTCTCTTTGGATACGAATTTCACCCCAGTTTTCTTGTTTTTACTGTAATTCAACAGAACCCCTCAGCGTTTTTTTTTTCCTTCTCTTGGTTGTGGGTCATTCCGATTAGAAATATGACATAAAATCGTACAGCATTTGAATTGAATGCACGGTACTAAAAGTTCAAGTTTAACTTTAATCGAGATTGTAGATTCCTCTCTTTAGCTAAGAACGTTAACCAGGTTTTCATATTTTTACGGTAATTCAACAGAAATTATGAAAATTTTTTTCAATTGTTGTGGGTCATTCCGATCATAAATATGAAATAACAAAGTACAGCATTCGAATTAGATACGTTGTACAAAAAGTTAAACTTTACCTTTAATCGACTTCGATGATTCCTCTCTTTAGCTAAAAATATTAACCAAGTTTTCATATTTTTACTGTACTTCAACAGAACTTTTGAAGATCTTTTTTTCAGTTCTTGTGGATCATTTCGATTAGAAACATGAAATAACGTACACTATTTGAATTGAATGCACGGTACAAAAATTTCAAGTTTAACTTTAATCGAGATTGTAGATTCATTCCTTTGCCAGAGAGTTTCAACCAGATTTTCATATTTCTACCGTATTCCATGAGAATTTCGCAACGCGTCTCCTTCAAAACATTTCTGCGCGTCCTCCTTCCCAAAAATTCTTCGTATCACTGAAAAAAAAACAACCCTGGTGATGAGGGGAAAAATTTAGACGAAAACAAAAAACAAGCAAGTCCCACGACATACACACAAAAGGCGAGGCTCATCGGCTATTCCGGAAAAAGTAGCACGTTGCAAAAGGAATTGGTTGCCTGCTCCGGGCCGGCGACCCGTCATTACCGGCGTCCGTCATCATCCACTCTTCCGAACGAGGCGCCGTTTTCCAGACAACAAAAATAAAATAAAAAAGTTCAAATTCCTCATTCANAAGTAGCACGTTGCAAAAGGAATTGGTTGCCTGCTCCGGGCCGGCGACCCGTCATTACCGGCGTCCGTCATCATCCACTCTTCCGAACGAGGCGCCGTTTTCCAGACAACAAAAATAAAATAAAAAAAGTTCAAATTCCTCATTCAAAGAATGGAAAGAAAAGGAAGAAAACTCGGGTGTCTCAACACGTTCCACCCCGGGGTGTTGCTCTCCCCTTCTTTTTTTCCCATCTCCAAACACAGAACCCATTTCCTCGAGAGAGAGGGGGAACTCAGAAAGTTGTCTTCCCTGTCCCAGAAACAAACGGCGAAGGAGAAAACAAATTACGTGGAATTTTCCAAATAACGAAATTAATTGACTAAAAATACGGAATATCAAGCGAAACGTACAATGGTACCCATGTTAACAGATGCTGGCAGATTTACGTCCACAGACCAGTGCTGCAAGTAATTCAAACATTTTTTTGGTTCTCAAAACATACCTTGCTTCGAATAAGACAAGATAATCATCGTTGAGAGGATTAGAAATTACTGAGCAAATGCGACTAAACCAGCATAATTTATTAAACTGCTGAGAGCTTTTTAGGTTTTCCAAATGATATTCCAAAATTATTTTCCTTATTTCTCAGTGCTTCAAATGTTCTCACATGTTTCAGGAAGCTAAAAAAAATTGTTTTTGGTAAGGTAAGAACCCAATACATCATATAGTCATATGTTGCTCAACCCACAATTCGTTTCTGGAAAATGGTTCGCATAATTAAGTGAGTGTTAGATTGTTAAAATATTTTGCGTTAGATTTTAAATATTCAAGAACGCTATTTTGAACAAGTCCTCGGTATCGTTTTTCTATGCGAAAAAAAATATTAAAACAGCAAAAACTCTCGTGAATCATGAGAACAATGCTCGGCGCGATCGAAGAAATAAAACAAAACGCATTGAAGTCTCCATCAAAGACTATTTTACTAGAGAACATGCACGAAAGGCGTCGCGAAGATGAGGGTTGATGATTTCATTCGAAATTTCCAAAACATTCTTCACATCAAACATAAAAATCAATCATTAAAATTCTTTCCACTTCAAGCGAAACTCACTTTCAAAACAGCTTAACAGGACTCGGAAAATAAATCTCCGATGATGTGAAAAAAACCGAAGAAAAAAAGATGGAAATATAAAAACACACAATAAAATACAAATTCATCACACCTTCGTAAAATATATTTTACTATACAATATAAAATTCTAAATCATTTATACCCATTGTAATTCACCAAACTCATCAGTAAGGAACATCCAATTCGGAAAATGATACATAAACCATCCAGACCAGCATGAAAAATTGGCAAGAAAATTCTGAATCAGATTCTTCGTTAATTCGGGGACATCAAGAAGTTTTTTTCCCTCCAGCTGAATATCCTTGCAACACAAAATTGCACGAACGTTAAAATGTAGAACTTTCTGGACAACCCGCGCACTTTCCGGTCATATTATTCCGCTTCTTCCGGACAAGCCCCATCACCACCAATTCCACGCACAGACGCAATTCATCTTTCTCTAATTACCGGAATGTTTCTCTTCTTAATCACCTTTCCTTTCTTTCGCACCTCACTGAGAAGTACAGTACTGTATTGTACATAGTAATATCCAAACATCCTTGAGGTCACAACAAGATAACTTTGATGTTTGACTCGCACTAATGCAAGGATTGCCGGACAAATCTGAAAATCCGTTGAAGTTGTATTTCGAGAGCCACCAAGTACTGTATTCTTCACAGCACTTGACACAAGAAAACAAAGAGACCGGAAGGCTTTTTGCTTCGAGCCAGAAAATCCTTTTCCGAGTAACGAAGTGTGAACAGATTTGAAACGGCAATTTCTGGGGAAGCCTTCCGCATACGAGGGTTAGTTCATAAGTTTTTTGGGTCTTGCGAGCATTTCTTGATTAAAATCTACAGTGTTCCCAACACGTGGTTGAGGAAATCTTCCTCAGCGTAATGAAATTTAAAAAAGTATCGAAGTATACTATAGTACATTTATTTGAAATTTCAAGAACACAATAGCGGTTGAAATTATCTGATGAAAAATAATGGTCGACTTCTCTCCAAATAACACTTCAGATACATTTTCACATAAAATAAAATGCACTGTATATTCATTAATTTTTCCTTCCTAAAAACCTTTCAAGCCCACCTTTCTATTTTTTCAAAAAAATTCCACTATAGCTGCTTCATTGGTCCTTCCGCCAATTTTTGCAGAAGAGCAGACAATTTTCAACTGCCTATCATAAAGTCTTTCAGACAAAACTTGCTTTGTTTCGAAAAATGTCATGAAAACTTTGCTGGTCCAGAGAATGTTTTCTGGAAATTTGCCAGTCCGCAAAAAAAAATGGAAATTTAATGGTCCGTGGGCCAAAAAAGGTTGGGGAACACGGTTAAGGATGGACATTTTTGTTAGTTATACTGTACATACTTTTTAATTTTTAAAACGAATATTCCTACAGTATTTACGCTCAGCCACATTGAAATGGAAAAAAAGGAGTGAAGCGCAAATAAGCATGAACAATTAAAGCTTGCTCGTCAAAGACAAAATTTTCATGAATTCGCACGCTATATTCA
>CAJPEX010001704.1:0-51388 GCA_905338405.1 Notodromas monacha
TTAAATTACCTCATTCAATATTCTGAGCTAACCATTGACTCTGCCATTAAACCATTGAATTAACAGCCAATTGATGAACTGGGCAATGAGAATGAACTCCTCTGAAAAGAGTTTGAGTTCTTATTCTAAACTTGCATTCTGGTGGCTGCACAATTCAATTCCTTTGTCTGGGATCCAATGTACCCATGACAGATCTGGAGGCAACCCTTAGAAAGAATGCCACGTTGATTTCAAGAATTCTGAGGGGAAAGTTGGGCTACAACAACAAAAAATCTGCAGGACGGGCGCCTCATCTTTTGAGTGCAGAGCAAATCTCTGCTGGGGTAAATTTTGAAAAACATTGCAACAAATTGTCAAACAGGTCTGATTTTTTGAGCCAAAGAATATGTTTTCCCTAAAGAATAAATTTTCCCCCGCTGAATTGTATGACATCTTTTGCATGATTGCACAAAATTTTGTCAAGATCCTTGTATAAGGCGCCTTTCAATAATAGGGAGCAGCAAAAAGATTTGACTTATATAGGGAGTTTCTTATATAGCAAGGTTTGGATGAGTTGTGCAGGATGCTGAACTTGGATACAAGGATCCATTTGCCCAGTAAACCAAACCATGCAGTAAAGAAAAAAATTAAAGCATGAGTCAAACTTCAAAAACATGTATTGTATCGCGAAATGTTATTTCTTCAACACCAGTCGACTATACAATTCCTAAAGAATGCTTGAATTTCTTCCAGAATGTCAATCGATTTGATTAAATCATTTTTGGCTGATGAACACACCAATAATAAGAAGCCTTCTCCACTTTCATCAATGTTTTCTGCGTTCGCAGCCAAAGCATCAAATAGGAATCTTGAGGAAAAAAACAGTTTTTTCTTCACTCTGAGCTCAAATGCAGGATGCGTTTGAAGGCCCGCTTGAAATTGGCATTGCACAGAGGATACAAGAACGGATTGAGCGTGGAATTGAGGTATCCCAGCCAAATGGTGACCTGATGCACTTGGGGCCCTATGCAGTCCGGACAATACGCAATCACCATGAATGTGATGAAGTATGGCAGCCAGCAGACGATGAACGCGGCCATGATGACGCCGAGCTGCTTGGCGGCTTTCCGCTCCCGGATCAAACGGCCGCCACCGGAGGCGCCGTGTTGGTGTCTGTAGCCGCCGCCGATCATGCTGGAGCGGTTGCTACCGGTGCAGGCTGTAAGCCTGGATGCTGCGAACAGGGAAAAAAAAACTTTTTTGTTTGAAAATGCAATGATTTGAGTGATTTTTTGTTTGTCCAGAAAAAAGGGCACACCATAAATAGCCTTGAAAGAGTTTTTCTCCATGCCTTTTTTCTCCAACTTCAAAATACTATTGCTTTAAATTACCATATTTTGGGTGGGAAGGGGGTTTGGTTGTGGAAATCTTGATTGAACCTTGTGAATGCTGAAAAGCAGCAAATAAAGTGTTCTGTTCATTCATTCAACAACTCTCTCGAAAATTATGGATTTCAGAATTTGAGTCAGAATATTTTTCATCATTCAGAAGGTTAACGGCACAAAGATGGCGAAAATTACGAAGCTGCTTCAGATAATGGACGCCTCGAACAATGAACTTGATCAGCACCGATTTCGGCTTTCCGATAGTTGACTTCAACAAGTATAATTGACATGAAAACGCTCAAGCATTGTAACAGAATAAGTACAAGAATTTCCCGTTCGTTTTTTTGCCCATCCGAAGACTCCCTTATGACTAGCACCACAAGTTTCATAATTTTTACTGCAAACTATGTATACCAACATGCCACACGCACATAACGTTACTGCCTTAATTTTGCACACACAAAAAATGTACATAGTACTCGGGTAAATACGGTACTATTAAAAGGGGGATCGTCGGGGGGTCTAAAACCAATGGATCATTCAACAAAAATTTTTTTCAGCACACTCGACTACAGAAGCTTTAGCATTTGTCACCGAAATGGACGAACAGAATCTAAATTGACGCGTTCGACTGTCCTTTCAATCTCACCTTGACAACCTTAGTCCCGTAGGTCTGAACTTCTTCGACCAATTCCGCATTCCCGAGATGATCAGCCAAAAAGTGATCCACGCTCGCAATCGGACGCGACCCAATCGTCTACAATAAATTACATCATTCAATCGTATCCATTAAAAAAAATAAATGAAAGAAACATACGCGACTGATGAATTCGATGTCCTCTCGCTCAATGTCTTTCACCACCATGATTTTCATCTTCGCCAGGAAATGAAGGGCGAGATCGCTGACAGCATCACGAAGGATCGATTTCTGCACAAGCAGAACATTGCAACCTGCTTTCTTGATCTGTTTCACGATGTTCAGGATGTAAGCGCGCTCCTCGCGAAGGACACGATCCATTTGAGTGTAATCCGACACAATCACTTGGTTGTCCATCTATACAACAAACAAAAACTCTTATTCCGACGCTGATAAACAATTATGAAGTTCAAAATACTCACGTCTGTCTTCGGCGAAGAGAGACAGAATTGAATCAAGCCGATTTTTGCCTTTTCGACTTTTGTGGGTCCGCCATGTCCTTGGGTTCTCTGGTTCAGGACTAATCCTTCAACCAATTCCGTGTCATCTACGGTTCCACCCAATTTCTTGATGATTTTGATAGCCTAGAATATGATTCATGCAAAATACGAATTTACCATAATGAAAAAAGACACCATGCTTACGTCTCTAAATGGGACGGGATTTCGTCAAATTTAAACCATGACTAGATGAGGTTTGTTTTTCTGTTTTACTAATTTGAAGCTCTCAGTCTGACTTTACATCCCATACAACAAATATTTTCAACACTGTACTTGATAAAAAAGTAGGGCCCCGAGATTCAAAGATAATTATTTTTTGGACCATCGCGTTTTCCCACAGACTAATGAGAATCTTTTCAATCAGTTCTTTTTCTTTTTGAAAAAACCGGAAAAAGTTCTACAAATTACATTTTTATAAATCTTCAATCATGCACAAGTTGGATTCTCCCATATTTCGCAATTAAAAATAATTTCTATGACCCATGCTCACATAATCAAGGCAAAAAGGTGTCAAAATAAGATGAAGTGGGAAAATTAGTTCCATACAGACTGACTCTCTCTGAAACAATCATGTCTACAACAATTTTATCTGTACATCAAATTGCATCTGGTCGCATGGGGTTTTATAAAGAGGATTACAGACACTCTTCACAACGAAATTTCTACGAAAAATTATTTCTGGTACTTAAATTTCGGTGAAGAGATTCCACATGTACCGTGTAATGAAAGGTTCATAACATTGACCATATGAAGAAACTGCTCGGACAAAGAGGTAGTGAGAACTAAAATAACTTACGGCGAGATCAACATATGTGTCTTTCTTCGGGTCGATCGTACGCATGACGGCGTTCACGGCCATTGGAGCAAGCAGGGACGAATGCTGAGAGACAACCTTGGAGTTTAGCGAAGTAACGGCGGCCTGAAGCAAGGACTGCGAATCGGAAAGCTCGACGGGCGTCGACATCTTCTCCAGGATTTCAACGCTTTTCGTCGCAGCGACTTGGAAAGCTTCCGAGATCACGGTAGGATGTATCCCCCTGGAAAATGCAACGAACGAAAAAAACATAAATTTAACGCAATGGATGCGATTACATCACGATACGAGTCGACAGATTTTCTCCGAAGAGGATTTCCTAGATGCTCACTCACGAAGGACGAAAAAACGGACACTAACCAGAACACACGTGACACGAAACCTCCAGCTTCGAGAAATTAACATACTCTTGCAACGAAATTACTCAGTTATAGGAGGAACCTTGAC
The DNA here is from genome assembly GCA_905338405.1 of Notodromas monacha. Lineage (NCBI taxonomy): Eukaryota > Metazoa > Arthropoda > Ostracoda > Podocopida > Cyprididae > Notodromas > Notodromas monacha. Next base: position 3,823 of record CAJPEX010001704.1, read on the forward strand.
CATTATCCGGAACAGAGGAACATTTTTTGAGCATTCCAGAGTTCAGTATGGGCATGAATACTGTAGCATTCATCGATTTGTTGCAATTCATTGCTTCACAAAACAGCGATTTTTCTCATATTTCTCCTGAATTCCGTTTAGACGGGCCACAGAACTAACATCAAAACTGATCGATAAGAAAATCATACGAAGTACTGAATTTCCATCGATGGATCTGGTACTAAATTACTCCCTTCGGAATTAACCATATGTGAAATTACTCAATATCATGACTGGCTAAGCATGCAACAGCTAAACGTAACATTTCTGTTTCTAAATCGAACCATAAGTCCTAAATCACAAATTTGCTTACTTCTGCAGCAATTTTTGGCAAGCATCAAGCAGGCTCCCAGCGATCACCACCACACTCGTGGTTCCATCCCCGGCTTCAACATCCTGCGCTTTTGACAATTCAACAAGCATCTTGGCGGCCGGATGAATCACTTGCATTTGCTTCAGAATAGTTGCACCATCGTTCGTTATGGTCACTTCTTTACCAGATTGAATCTGGAAAATTCGAAAAAATATTACTCAGAATCGATAAAGTACACGAAAAAAGATGTTACCATTTTGTCCATTCCTTTCGGTCCTAGACTTGTACGGATTGCATCCGCAACAGCTGAAATTTAAATGGAGGCAATAATCAGATATTCTCGTCTCATGCATCAGCGGACAAAGGAAACTTGAAAATAATTAGGAATCTTAAAGTCACAAACCTTTCCCAGCGGTGATGTTTGTGTTCCTGATGTACGATGGACGATCTTTATCCTGAAAAGCCTTCGTATTCTTAGTCGGCTGAGAGGCGCCAGCCTTCGGAATAAGTTTCGCGGAAACCATTTTTTCACAATAGAAAGCTAAATTACGCACACAGGGAATTCAAGCCTGCAAATGTACCCACACTGAACTCAAGAGAAGGCGTTCTTTGGTGTAATAACCAATATTTTATCAGGTAGTCCTTCAAAACACACGCAACTCAGAAACTTCGCCGAATACAACCATCCAATACGCTCAATCCCATGCTGAAAAAAAATTCACAGGTTTGGTGAGCAGCATGCGACAGTGAGAGGGTGGCCATGATGATTTATTGAGTCATTTCATATCACAGAGACAATATCTTCTGCGGTTGATGATGCAGCTATATTATATAAGAGTTTCTTGAGTACCTGTATTGTGCATTTTGCACGCTTTTGTCTTCATACATTTCTACAAAAGATTTATCAATTTCCTGTAGGTTGTAAAGCAATGAATGAAGAACTCTTGAATAATTCAGGACGCATATACGATATATTCATCCATCTCGAAAAGATTGCTGTGTTCAGCTTAAATTTTTGGAACCGTTCAAATTTAATTTATATATACTGTAGAGCTAAGGGATGTGCATGCATGTAAATAAACTGTATGTACTTTTTAAAGCAAACTTTTCCCTACTGGGCACAATGGCTTATTCGTATAAATATTTCATAGCATTGGAAACTTCTTGGTTAATTCAAAGCAAGGTAATTGGTGGCCAAATTTGCCATTTACCAGGGTTCTAACAAAAGTTCTAGGAGTAGCAATGAAAATGGCCTACAATTGAACTGAAAAAAAATTATTCTTCAGGGAAGAAATATTCTTTGGCACACTCAAAAAAAAATCAGCCCGGTTTGACAATTTTGTTCAAATCTTTTGCAAAATTCATCCTGGTGTCACCAACACCCGTGTGTGAAATACTTACCCCTGAGGTTAAAACGTCGCGAGCAGATGTCGCTTCTCTGCTCTGCATCTGTAATCAAACAGATGCTACACCTCCTATAGGTCTACAAATCCATCATTGTCGCACTTCCCATCAAATCAATCTCAAAAACCCCAATTTTTCCACTCTTATTGATAACTGAACCAACAAATTCCGGAGTATTTCACTGCTAACACCCAGTGAGCCAAAAATGGCGTATTTCTGTGTTTAATGTATTGTTTTATCCAAGTTTGTTAGCTAGGACCATTTGAACCACAGTTTTTGTTGAGCAATCGCTACTATTTCAATGTTTGAAAGAGCATGAACCCTAATTTTCTTTCATAAATGTGTGATGCATCCATCTTTGTTTACCATCAAATCGGTGCTTAAAGACATTTTTTGCTGATTTATTTTTTGAGAATTGACCTAGAGAAAGTTTAAATTTTACTCTCTCCTGTTCTTATTACTGTAGTTCCAAAAGAGATTCATCAAAGTTTTGTCAACAAATCCTGGTCAAATTTCTAGTGTATTACTTTTTAAACATACAGGTTGGAGTATTCACTAGAGGGTTCTAACAAGTTCTTGGAGTCAACCACAAGCCATCACCGGAGATGGATGAACATTTTTTTATTGGATTCCTCATCCTTTTTTAAGCTAGAACCAATTTTTTTTCATCCCTAGACAAAACTGGAAACTGGGAAAAAAAGTTGAATGAGTTTTTTCCGGTGCTGTGCCCATCCATTCCAACAGAAGTTCTTGGAATGAAAATGAAAATTGTCTAGGGATGACAAAAAAATTGGTCCTAGGCTAAAAAAGGATGAGGAATCCAATAAAAAAATGTTCATCCACCTCCAGCAATGGCTTGTGGTTGACTCCGAGAACTTTTGTTAGAACCCTCGTATAATCTTTCCTTTGCTTGGTGTTCCATTGAAAACTTTTGTTCAGCTGGTACATGAGAAATTAAGGATTCCACCCACTGCAAAAGAAAAGGCTAAGAAATTATCACCCTACTCATCTTTGGCATATAAATGATCAATTCTACTTTCTTACAGCAGTCCTGCGCAAATCTTGTATTTTTTTCTACCAATATTTCCATGACCTTGGAGCCATTTGAAAATGAGTCACCAATTAATTTATCCTCAAAAAGAATCAAATGCTGTTTATTTCTTAAGTTGTCCCCTTATGCAGATAAATTTCATGTTGTTTCAGTGTTGCCAAAATGTGTCAGTACTGAATTTGATTTTGTTTTTAAACAGCATGAAATAAATTTTTGAACTTGTAATCTAGTGTTGGTGAATTTCTGAAGCACAGAATGGGCATTTATCCAAAATTCTGCAAATGTAATGCATCGTTGTGACCCATTTGATATTTGATTCGACAGATTTAATAAAATATACAGAGTATATATACAACTTTTGAAAATAAAGAAAAGACATGATTTTGGTGCAAAAACCTGTGAAACAAACACGTGCATTTCAATTTTTCAACCCACACTCCATCACTGCAACAAAAAACAAAACAGTAGCACGTATATATATATATACAGTATATATACAATTCAACACAATTATGCCAGGAGCAAATGGATGCTAAATCCAGTTGAATTTATAAAGCAAATTTCACATAATTGAGAAGAGGAAGGAAACATAAATGCATATTTTTCACTCATACTTGGATTTGGGGGTACACTTTTTCAATAATTTTTCCACCTCGTAAATCAATCCTAGTGTTGTTCCTTTTTTTGCAAAGCCACCAAAATAAGGTGTTTGAAGAAATTTTGATCTTTTGGATTTGGGGGTAATACAATTTTTAAATATTTTTTCCACCTTATTGTAAATAAATCCTAGTGTTGTTCTTTTTTTTTTTGCAAGGCCACCAAAAGGTGTTTAAAGAAATTTTGATCTTTTGGCTACAGTATTTATCAACATTTTAGTTTAATTCATGAAGTTCATGTAAACTTCAGGCATCACTGAAATAAAATTCCATGCAATTATTGTTTACTCTGTTATCTTAAAATCCTCTTATCAGATGTTGAAAATAATAAAAGAGACTTTTTCAATTGGCAGTGAGCCTAAGCAATTACTTCCCATAACATCTTACAGAAAGTTCACCACAGGAACCGAGGAACACCGCAACATTCCAATCTCAGTAACTATAACGCACTGACCAAATCCCCGGGCATCACGTCATACGTACTCGAGGTCCAAGGTCTTGATTTGGGCACTGCTGGTCGATCCAGGATTCAAGTTCAGGTTCTCTGTCAAATTCAGCAACTCATCTGACTCGGGTCCTGGAACATCCAATTTCTCACATCAAGACCCTCGCCAAAAAAAAATAAATAAAATGCATCGAAAAATCGAAAATGACTCACCCAGTTTGTTGAAGTGAAACGAGTCAGTCTGAACAGTTTCAGTAAACTTGAAAGTTTCGCAGCAAACCAGCACAGGGACATTTCTCAAACTTGCTACTGTTGAAAATTTTTATTAGTTCTATTTTTAGCAAGTCAGTTTGAGAACCCAAATTCTTGTCCTTGGAAACAAATCTACTTTCTGTGAGAACCTCAAAAGACCTTGGTTCTCATGTTGCTTACCAAAGCCTTCAAGGCTACATTTCTCTATAAATCCTGTTGCTAATTCTTGTCCTTGAAGGACTGCTTCCCTGTTTTGCAAAACCACAAGATTGAGTACAGTTCATCTCAAGCATTTGTGTGTGCAACTTCTCCAAGATTTTGCAAGTTTTTCAGTGACAATCAATCACTTTCTATGAATATACCAACTTAGAATAGGGTGAACTCACCCCGGTCGCAGCCCAACCAAATCATTGCGTTTCATTTTCCAAATTAACTCTTTTTGGACATTCTAAAAACGTCCTTAAAGTTAAAATCTTCATTTGTTGGGATTTATTCCTGACAGCTACCATTGCCACTTGGGATGTGCCAATGGGGCCCCTAACAGCACCATTTGCCAATGCCACCAAGATCACCTTGTTGACCTAGATCAAAAATAAAATGAACTTTTGATACATGAACAGTTGTACATCACACACTAATCAAAACACTGCATCTTGATTTTGTGGTCATATTAATACATGCACCACTTTTAACTAGAATTAAATATAGTAAAATCTGGTCACAACAAACATTTGGGGACTTTGGAAGAATTTTGTTAGACTGTACTCAATAATTTGGCCTTCTTCCCATTTGCCTTTGGTTAGGCATTTTCACAAACAAGGTGAATCACAAGTCACTTGAACTAAATGATTAACTTTCTTAATTTTTAACTTATCAGAGGCGTGAAATATAAAACCACGCTCTGCTACCAATTTTGTAATGAAGAAATGACAGGGAAGAATACTTAGCACAAAAAGAAAATGAAAACTCATTCAGCTGGATTGCGGCTGGGGTTTTCACACCCAAGAAGAATTTGTATATTCAGGATTACGCAACTTTTTAATTTTGACAACTTACGGACTTTTGAATTTTCAAAGCTTTCTCAAAGGTCTGTGTTGAGACAGTGTTGGAGATTGAATGTGTCCAATTTTGAGAATCTTTAGGGTGCAGGGGTGCGCCAAATACAAAAAAGTAACTCAGCAACACCATAAAGCAGCAGCTGTTGGGGAATTTCTTCAAACAGGGTAGGAATACAGTCAGTGTAACACATCTTTCTTCTAAAAAAAGGTTATGTCACACAAATAAATTTGAATAAAAAATGTTTTACACAACACAAACAAGGAAGAAGTGGCAACTAGAATAATAGAAAAAATAATGCAATAAAATCAGCACTGTAACCAGATTACTTTGGCTTTTGCTTGTTCTGCACAAGCCCATATTGTTTCTAACAGTTGAAATAATTCTTACAATCCTGGTTATACAACATGCATTTCTTTATTTAAAGGCTTCCACATCTTCTGTAGTAACCACAAGAAGTTCCTTCACACCATATGCCTGGGGGTGTGGCCCTCCTCTAAGCTTCACTCCAAAAGTTGAAAGATTTTGCTTGATGAAGACACCGAATTTTTGAAATTGTTTATATTTTATTTATATTTGATGCACACAGTACAGTGTTGAACCCCATTAGACTGCCCCCTAATAAAATGCCACCCTGGGTTGCTGCCAAAATTTCATCACTCAAAAATCTTCTCAAGCTTGAAGGGATGGCAAAACCCCTTTAAACCTCCAACCACCAATCAGCCAACACTTTTATCCCCCAAAACTGGATTGCCCTATTGTTTTTCTCCCTCTGTAAACCACCAGTTTTTTCCTCCTTCTTAGACTTTCCTTTCACCAATAGTTTTCTCTTCCCAAACCATCCTTTTCTCACCTTTCATTTATTGAAATACCAACATTTTCCTCCTTCCCAGCCTCCTCTGCAGTTTATTTTGTTAATAAATTTCTGGGGTAATGTTTTATTGTCAGCCTCTTCAATTTTGGGCAACTTTTCTGAGAAATATAGAGCAAACAAGTATCCCTCATGCAGAAATCTCCACTCCAAGGAAAAATGTATTCTTGGCTTGTTGGAGACATCTATCCACTACTCTGTGCTTCTGGAATTTAAAAAAATTACCAAGAAATGTTTCTTCTGTGTTTCCAGAAATTTGCATGAAATTTTTAGGTTGTTTTAATTTAACTTGGATAAAATGAAGTAGTGCATTTATTGACTGCAATTCTCAGAAAACTTGACAAACAAATTGCTTTAGGTATCTTCAGAATTTCTTCAGGTAGCTTTCAAACCAAACAATGCAGGAAAAAATATTAATTGGGAACAAGAGAACATGAGTCAAAAACTTGCTGGAACTTTCTGTTGTAAAATTTGAGCACAAAATCTATTCCAAGATGGCTGGGTAAGAAAAACCAGATCAAATGTTATTCAAGAATAAATCAAATATTGATCAAGTTGGTGAATCATTAAATTTTAAAGTATCAGAATACAACTGTTATTGTGGTTTAAATGTTAAAATTGAATGGCCTGCTCCCCTTTATCAATTTTACCATTGAGACATGGCTGATCCAGTTTCCACCAAAAGCAATTCCTGCTAGCTTCTGTCCCATGCTATCTGCAACTCAATATTTTTACCTTTCTCATTTTTATTTTTTTGGGATACCTAAAATAAATTTCCAAATATTTTTGCATAGAATGACATTGTGGAACGTTTTTGCAAAATACAGTATTGATAAACTTTTCAACCTAAATAAACCAAAGCTATCCTACATGAACCTCTTCTAAATGAACCTGACCAGCCCAAAATTAACCCAGCCTATAATCAAGGTGGAAGAATTTTCTCTTGAGGCATGATTATACATTTAATTGGTTTACTCAATTTTGATATATGTTTGTAATGAAGAAAAAATCTCCCCAAAAGGCAGAGAATGAAAAATACTTCAGCTAGGCTGAAACAGAGGCTGTAGGCTGAATGAACCTGACCAGCCCAAAATTAACCCAGCCTATAATCAAGGTGGAAGAATTTTCTCTTGAGGCATGATTATAAATTTAATTGGTTTACTCAATTTTGATATATGTTTGTAATGAAGAAAAAATCTCCCCAAAAGGCAGAGAATGAAAAATACTTCAGCTAGGCTGAAACAGAGGCTGTAGGGGTATAGAACCTTTTTTTTTATCTGCTTCATCCTTCCCTCTGTAAACCACCAACCCCATTAAACCTCCAAAATTCTGCTGCACAAACGTTGGTGGTTTAACAGGGGTTGACTTTCAAATACTGTACTGTATTTAAAACTATGCAAATCATTCAAATAACAACAACAACATATGTTATCCAATTTCTTTAGAAATTTAAAGTTCTGTGAGTCTTAAACAAATACTATTACGTCTAACAGTAAGTTCGTTACCGACCTCAAAACTTTAGATAACTATTTCTATCCTGGTCTTTTAATTGATGTCTTCCACATGTGCTTTGTGGGCCAGAAGGATTTTTAGATAATTCAAATAAATGTAGATACCAGGATCTCACGTAGAGAGGCAATAAGCTTTATTCAATGCTGACAGTGCACAACAATCAGTCGCGAGTGCTTGGGCACAAATGCTGACAAATACAGTGCTGCATACATAGTTGAAGGGCCACGGTGGTCAGCCAGCAGGTTACTCAACCTGTGGGCTGACTGGCAAAAGAAATAATACACGCACACGCAGGAGGACAGCAATGCCCTCCATTGCTGGTCTTGAAACTCATGACAATGCAAAGTTTTGTGTAGCCCCTTTTGGGGAAGGAAAAGGAAAGGAAAACACACAAGAAATATTGGAGAGCCTGCTGACGCAGCGCTACCATAAAAATACCTTGGGATTACAAACAACAAACACCTCATTTAAAAAACAGAACTGTTGACCATTTTCCTGTGACTCAGGAAAAAAGACTGTCAAACGAGTTCTTGAAAACAACAATGAGAACTATTCAGCTTCTCGTTCACTCCATTGCACATGAAATTGAGAAACGTGTCCAGTCCTTCGCCAAAGTACTTTTCAGCAACGTGAAACTTATCTGGCTGCACTTGCTCAACACCTTCGACAACTCAACGGCCTAATCATGAGGACTGTTCCACAAATTGATCCTTTGGTACTTTTTCACGACCTGTACGGTTTTGTTGAGCATGTGCCAAAAATCGGTCATGGATCTCAGACGTCGCCATTTCGGGTCCACGGGTTCTTGCACCAGGAAGACCGAATTTACAACGTCCGAGTGATTCAGGAATTGGGCCGTTGTCTCGAGCTTTGCGAAATATTTGGCACACGCCGGCATTTGAGAAACTGTCTTATTGGCATGAGGAGAACAGTTTTCGTCTGTCAAGTTCAACCCACCAACGAACAGCCACAGGAATGTCCCGAAAGTGAAAAAATCCACGTTTTGCACCATTTCCTGATTTGATAGAAATGGTAAAAATCAAAGCATAAATTATAAGAAAGCTCTTTAAAAATCAGAGTCTAGTTTATTTGTGTGTTGGTGGGAAATTTTTATTGGCCAATTTCTTGGATCCTTCAAAAATTCATAATTACGGTGTGAATTTGAGGAATTTCCTTTTGAGGAATCAGGTGAAAATTTTCAGAATATCCATTTGTAAAAAATTAATAAAATACTGCAGTAAACTGAACCTTTAAACGACAATGTGACCATATTTCAACTGAACTGTTTCCTTCCTTTTTTACATTTTTTGCTGACATTTTCCAAGTTTGCTGACAATTTTCAACCGTTTTCATTTTCGAACCTGAGAGAAATCAGTGAGAAAGTTGCGACGCATTCAATTTCTGGAAAAAATTGTAAATTGAACCTTCGAAAGGCGATGTGACAAAATTTCAACTAAACTGTGGCCTTTGCTGAAATATTTTAAATAAAAAATAAATTAATCTGAAAAAAAAAAGTGCTGAGCGACATTTTTCCTCACCTTTTTGAACGAATATTGGGCAAGTAAATAATTCCAGTAGAAACGAACTATTGTGTCATGATCCCCGCTCCAAGTTTTGTTGGTGTTGGGATTATTCAAATCACCATCAATCAAGTCTAATCCCAACTTGTCCGCGAATCTCATTGTCTTGTTTCTCATGGTCGAATCGCCAGCAAATAAGAAATGATTGCCAAGTCCACGTGCTTTCCTCGCTTTCAAACAAAGTCTGGCTTCTTCCTCGGAATATTTGTGAATTTGGCACAAATCGCTGACCCACGATAAATCTTTGTTCAGTCGTCCGTGAGTCAACACACTTTTGCACAAGTCTGAAGGATGCCCTTTTCGTGGCTTGAAATGATGGAATTCAGGCACTCCGAAAAATATCCCAATGATGAATGTAGTAGTGAGAATCAAAAGAAACAAACCGCGGGTAATTTCCTTTGTACTCAGGTTAAACATTATTCAGTAAAAATCTCACTAAGAAACCAAAACAAAAACAAAAAATGTCGGGAACCTGTTTGAAAAAATTCAAGTTTTTTAATATCGAGCCTCAAATCCCTTTTTTTTTTGCATTGGAAAAATTAAAATACGCGGAAATCAACAGAAAATTATGCAATCGAAAGGGATCAGAGCATCAATAAAATCCTTTTCTCCTCTTCCAGTTTTCCTTATAATGATCATTTTAAACTATGCACATCACTATAACGGAAATGAAAATAAATTATCAGGTGTAGCCGTGTAGGGTAAAGAAGAAACTGCAGAAGGAGCGAAAAGAAAAGATTAAATTGATTCCTCCTGCGTTGGGGGGGGGGGGGGGGGAGGAGGGGATTAAATCAAGTTTGCTCAACAATGTTTTTCTCCCATACACTTTCTGTAAATAGTTTTTTTTCTACAAGAATTCTGAACTCATTCAAAAATGGCTAAATGAAGAAGAAAATGCTTCCTTTTGAAGTACATTATAATTTGAATTGAATTGGTACAAAAAGGCTCAATCTTGGCTGTATGTGAGTTTTCTTTGTTACAGGAAATACAAAAATTGCCCAACTACAGGAAACTTCATAATTTGAAAAGTATGATACAACTTCATTAAATTCTGCTGTCTTCTGAAGTGCAGAAGCAAAATCAAGGAAAGCAATTAATATGTATCCACTGTGAATCAAGTAGTAGAGCATCCGCAGTGCAGACAAAAAACAATGAAAAAATGATTGCAGAAGTGGGATTCAAACCCATGCCTGCAGAACCAGACTGTGACCTGAACACAGCGCCTTAGACCACTCAGCCATCCTGACAACTTCATGAACTGGATGCGTTTTTTCATGTAAGAAACAAACAGTAAACAAACAGGCCACAGACACACATTACACAACGTCCTTATTATTCCCTCCAGACCCCTGTAGGATCCTACTGGTCATTCCTCCCACTGCAGACATTAAAAATATTCTGCATTGAGATCTGGCTAAAAATGCCACTGATTGTTTTACAGAAAAGTGAATTCTGTGCCAATCTTATTGTACCCTTCATTCCAATTTTTCAACCATATTTTGGTTTGGGAAAATTTCTGCTGGAAAACATTCCATCAACCAAAACAGTTTTGTGCTGAAGTATTATCAAAAAAGAAGGGCATTTCAAAAGTTGTATCCTCCTGAAGGAGTATCATCCAAGAAAACCTTCTTTTAAAAATTGAGACTATAAATGATGCTTTTATTTTTTTCAGTGGAGTACCATGCAGTTGCCAAAGGACCTGTTGTGCACCCAGTGCATCCTGCAATGGAGATATGCAGCAGGCAACAACTGGGGCATGTGCAAGAATGGGACAGGAATGCTGGGATGTGGCCCACAAGAAGAATTCAGGGCCTGTGCAGACACAGCTATTCTTGGAGATGGTGAAGTGACTACATTTGAGGACTATCCAGAGCAGGTACAGTATTGCAATGAAAATACCCTTTGTAGTCAATCATTTCTGTTGGATTCACCATCTTTATAGAAATTGGGAAATCTCTTCTGAAAGGTTATGTTTATTCCTTGAAGGGTCATTTATTCTTTCTTCATGCGAATCTCTAAATTAGTGATCCCCAACCATCGCATCTGATCTGATCTAATTCATCTAGAACAGTGTTCCCCAACTTGTGGTCTGTGGACTGGTGCCAGTCCATTATTGACACATTTTGCCACTCTGTGGGAAATTTTCTTTGGCATAAAAAATGCATTCAAAGCAGCAATGAAGTCAGTTATCTTTATCTGAAATTTCAAAGAGACAATGACAGTTGAAATTATCTGATAAAAAATAAGAGTTGGCTTTTCTCCTATTAATGCTCCAGACAAATTTTAACCTGCAGAAATGTATGCTTTTAATTTTTTCTTTCTGAGAAACATTTCTTCAAACCCACCTTCTAATTTTTTTGACAGCATTCCACTTCAGCTAGTTCATTGGCTCTTAATTTAGCTTTTGTAAAAAAGAGAAACTTTTTAAATACCTGCCATAATGTCCCTCAAGCAAAACTTTTTTGAGTCTGAAAAAAATTTATGACATTTTGCCATTCTGCCAACAATTTTTTTTATTAGTTGGTCACAAAAAAATTTTTGGAAATTGTTTGGTCTGCAGGCCCAAAAAGGTTGGGAAACACTGACTGATCTGGAAAAAAAAATGTGTACCATGTACCCACTTGAGTACTGCAGCATCTAATTTTTGACTTTATGTTTGCAGGATATTGTGCCTCATTCACCAGATGATGCAGACAATGAGATTGACTCTGACCTGCACAAGAAAAGAGACGAGACGGAAGAAGATGAACAATTCCGAGTGGGAGAAAGACTGGCGGCCATTTTGTGTGCTTTTATGCTCATGTCTTTGGTGTATCATTCAAGCTCCAGACTTGTGACCGCGTACACATTGAAAATAATATAGGCTGTGTTCATCATTGTCATTATTATTATTTGAGAATATATCATCAGAAGTTGAGGATCAACCAAAGGCTGCAAATGGCCAATTGCTGTGTTACTTATTTTCACAAAAACCAGTTTTCTTTGTCAGGTGTCTAAGGACCCTCAACAGTTGCTTCTGGCTCTGTGGCTTTCCTATGTGGGCAAGAAGCGGATTGTGGCCTACTGTGGTGGCCTGGCACCACCTAAAGTCACCTCCTTCACTAAGGTCAGATTTATTTCTGGGGGATATCCTGCATGTCATCTTCTGGTTCTGTTAATTTAGTCATTTTTAAAAATCATATACGGTTGAAACTCAATAAGTCCAACCTCCTTGAGGGAAATACAGCAGTACCTCCAATTGTCAATTTTTTCCAAGTTCCTGTCTGAATTCAAAACAATTAAAGAAATGTTTAAAGAAGTGTTTAAAGAAATTTTGATCTTTTGGCTACAGTATTTATCAACATTTTACTTTAATTTATGAAGTTCATATAAACTTCAGGTATCACTGAAATGAAATTCAATGCAATTTTTTTACTCTGTTATCCTAAAATCCTCTTATCCAATGTTGAAAATAATAAAAGAGACTTTTTCAATTGGCAGTGAGGGCCGGATTAAACCACATTTTGGCCTGATGCTGCACAAGAAATGGGCCTAATTCTCCTTTGCAATAAAAAAGCATAATTTTTTGAACACCAGCAAGAAATCACTTCAGAAAAATGTTGAGGCCACCATCACAGGCTTTTTGAGTGGGAACAGCAGTGAAAATTTTATCCTGTCAGGCAGCGTGGCATGGTTGGGATTGAAATCTTTGATTGAATTTTCTCCTGGCTATGATTCCTTGTCACTGCATCTTCCTGTTTCTGGCCATGATTTCCTTCTTCTATGCAGAAATGATTGTGGGCTCTCAACTGATTTTCATTTCCTACTTCATCTGCATGGTTTCCTCTTCAATGGTTTTTATATGTGCAGACTTTGCAGAGTGCTGAAATTGATTTATTGGTGCCTGATTTTTTTCATCATGAAAACTTTTGCCTCTTTCCTGTTTTCCCCAGATTTTCATAATTTAAAAAAATTTGGATTTTCCAAATTGAAAATTTTTTTCAAATTCTCCAGGGGCCTATTTTTCCTGTGGGCCTAGTGCTGCAGCATCAATAGCACCCACCTTAATCTGGCCCTTGGTGTAGAAAGATAACATACTATTCAATGTATGAACTTGCAGCATTTGTATTGTTTTATTCTTTTATTCTGTATTTTTCTTATGTTATTTTATGAGTAGTATTCAGTTAGGGCCACAAATGGTTAATGCATTCAAAGTGGTCATCACTATACCACTGATTTGTGCAAATAACTTGTCCTAGAGATTTGTCTGGATGGTAGTGTGGTCTAGGAATGAGATACAGAGATAACAGGAAAGTACCATACATTTTTATTTATTTGAAAAAGGTGTTTTTATATGTGTACTACGTTATTTGTCCTTTGGAATCTCCATTTACATTTTACACAACCAAAGCATTGCAGTTGAAGTCACTCAATGAGAGGCTGGCGCTCCTATAGGGGTGACGTGGAAGAGGTAGCGTTGAATGGAGCGGTGTTGAGTGGAAGTTGTACCATAACATTGCGTCATGGCTTTGCTTGCCACTTGGTCAACATGGGTGTAGTCCAAAAGCCCCCCCCCCCCCCTGCCAAAAGCCCCCTATATCAAAAGCTCCCCTTGGTACACAAATTTGGGATTATACAGGTCTTATGTCCTTGCAACTCTTGATGGTAAGCTGCACCTTTCACCAGCAGGCCCAGCACAAGGAAGCACAAGGCCAAGTACCAATATGTTTGTAAGTTGAGTATATAAAGGGATTCCCCATCTGCAGAGGTCATCAGTGATTCCTTGAATGTCGCATCATCACTTGCGCTGATTTTTGCAAAACCTACAGTTCACCTTGTTGATCCAATGGCTGGTGCACTTCAGATCATCAAAAATCAGAAGCATGGTGAAAAGGCATACTACAATGGCTATTTATTCATCGTTGAGAACACAAATGCCAGTACAATATGAGCTGGAAATGTGCTAATGAAGAAGGATGAGATGAGATAAGAGGGCCACATTGAGAAGAAAATTACATTGAGAGCATCAGTGACACTGAGCAAGAGCCTGCAGAAGGCAATTTGAAGATGATTATTCAACAGTCATTTTGAGGACTAATGAAACCAAGCAGCCCTTCTCAGAGCCACCAAACACTGTTATTAAACTTGCATACAAAAAAAAAGTTGGGGCTTTTGGCAGGGGGGCTTTTGGTTGGGTACCAGTCAACATTCACCACAGGGTTCAACAATTTTCTTTGCCCATCATCCAACCCCTCCTCTATCCCCTTATACATCATCCAAAAACATTCAGTATCAGGACAAAAAGAAGAATCCAATTCTTCCATGGATATTGATGTTTGGAATTGTAAGATTGAATCAATGGTGAAATGAAGAAAACAATAATTGCCCAGGCTATGGCTTGGGTGCTCAACACCCTAGTGTAAGGGGGTGTAGGACAATTCCCCCAATTCTAATTCCCCCGCCTCTATTTCCCCCAAATAATAATCCCCGATTTTAAAATCCCTGGTCACAAAAATTCCCGAAATTAAAATGCCCAATTTTAAAAATCCCCGAGTGTTTTTTCCCCCAATTTTAATTTCCCAGCTTTTTGTTGAAATCCCCCATAATAAAAATCCCCCATGTACAATTTCCCCCAAAAATAAAAAACTGATGGTTGGACAATTGTTTTTCTTATTTCTGAGTGACGAAAATTGAATTTAACAAGTATAATTGAGTAACAATTAAAATAACGTAAAAATGAAAAAACGTAAAATTTGAAAAAAAGAAACAAAANATTCCAAGCTTCACTGAAATTGTTAGTTGCGCCAAGATCATTGAGCACAGCCTGATGAATGTTCCACTTCTGTGGAGGAAATGTTGGGGGTTGTCTGGTGAAAACAACTGGGGCAATTTTTCTGGGCACTTGACTTGACGGTCCCAAAAATGGAAAAATCCCACCTTTTGGTTACTCATTTGCTACCTGAAGCAAGACGCTGCATCAGTTGCTACAACGCTGAAGAAATTTGACAAAGATGGTGTGATTCCACATAAGCAAGTGTCGACTTTTGAGAGAGATTGCCAGAAAAAACTGCATCAATTGTGCAAAGATTATCAAAGCCAACTTATTGAACGTTCAGATTTCTTGAAAAATATTTCAAAGACTCTTAATTTTTTGTAAATGAAAACTTTTCCCCGTTTTTTTCCTTTTTTTGAATTTTTTTGTAATCTTTTGTTATTTGTTTTGTTTCCATTTTTTTTTTAAATCATTGTTTTGCTTCAAGAGCTCGTGTACTTCCCTATCAATCAGTAGCAAAGTAATGAAGTTTAACCAGCGGCGACTACCAAACTGACTACCAGTCCTGAAAAAAAGGTCGGGCGGGGCTTTTGTTAGAGCTGTGCGCGGGTATGGCGGGGATTTCGTGTCCCGGGCTTTCGTCGCGCGGGGATAGTGACGGTTTCCCAAAAATGTTATCCCTGAGGACTGATTTATCCCAGGAAATCCCCAAGGATGCAGGAAAACCCTTGTGGGAACTCAAGGTCAAGCTCAGTCTCTTGAAATTCCTGATGGATCAGACTTTTCTCAATGGTCTATTGACTCAATATTCTTTGAGTTAATATTCTTCCATTTTGTTAATGTATATTTACTATTTCTATAATTTCCAACAGATGTTGAAAGGAAATTATGCATCACACCCTGCAAATGCATGGTTTGCCTTTCTTCACAAGACAATAAGAAAATATATCAGTAATAATAATAATCACAGCACAAGGCAATTAACAAGCTCAAATTAGAGCGCAAGGTTCTCAGTTGTTCCCACGTATAAGTTTTGCACTGGATAAAAAAATGTTCCAGAGCTGATCAAGATTAGTATTATATTGATGTCTTCATATATATGTTATCGAAATGTGGTCCTATATAGGTCAGGGTGACATGATTCCAAGAAATATGCATAGTAATTATTTCAGTCAACTTATTGGGGCGCCAAAGTTAATGCGGGTATGATGTGCAGAAATTATCGGGGTACGGAAGATCGGGCCCAAGTATTTTCGGGCCCGATTAGGCTGCGTCTTAATCCCCTTTGTGATTCCCGTGGGCGGGTCAACAGGTAGGCTGTGACCAAACAGCTTTCCCCTTTTGTCATTTGTCACGTTTTGTCCCTGCATTTTGGAATGAGAGAGAAATTTAAAACTCTCCAATTTTTAAAAATTGTTTTTCCTCTGAAAAGCATGAAGAGAATGATACCAAATAACCTAGTTTCAAGAATATTTTTATTTAAAAAAAATAAGAAGGCATGCTATTGGAACTTCAAAAAAGAAAAAAAAATGCACTTTGGCCTTAACATTGATTGGGCATTTTATAAATTTAATCAGTGCTATTTTAATCAGTGTTTCTCATCAGTGAGCAGTAATTAAATGGGTAACCTTCAAGTCACATAAAAACAGTATTTATTTTTTCTCTTTTGTCCAGACAATCATAATGTACAGTGTCAAACAAATAAACATAAAAAAGTAATGAACATTCATTGAATCATTGAAATATTCATTGTTAAGGCCAGAGTCCTATAGCTACAGCTGCACTTTATTTTTTATTTTTTGAAGTTCCAATAGCTTGCCTTCTTATTTTTTTTAATACTGTAAAAATATTCTTGAAACTAAGTTATTTGGTATCATTCTCTTCATGTTTTTTTAGAGGAAACACAATTTTAAAAAATTGGAGGGTTTCAAAATTTCTCTCTTATTCAAAAATGCATGGACAAAATTTGACAAATGACAAGAGGGGTAAGCTGTTTAGTCACAGCTTACCTGTTGACCCGCCGACGGGAATCACAAAGGGGATTAAGACGCAGCCTAATCGGGCCGGAAAATACTTGGGCCCGATCTTCCGACTACCAAATTATCAACATTTCACACTGACTTTGATTCCGAATCAAGGAGAAAAATATGCGGAGCTGAGTTTTTGAACAACCAAATTCAAAAGCTAACGGATGTTCTAACACAACAGCAGCTAGCGCACGTATCATATGTGTTCCTAAAAAGTTTTCAGGTCACTCAACAACAACAAAAAACCAAGGAAAAATGTTGGATACCTATACGAAGCATTCGATGGAAATGCGCAGTGAACTGAATTTCACTGATGGCATGATTTCTCTGAACTGAATGAAAGAGGGGGAATAAGAAGAGGAATGAACAGGTCAGGTGTGTTGAAATATGTTTCCTTGACACGATTTGAAATCAAGAAAGAAAAAAATCTCGCTGTTCTGCAGTGCAGTCATCTGTAATATACAAGTGACATATATTTTGTGATGAACGCATGTTTCAAAAATCAAAGCAGCAAGGCTCTGCATGGAACAATAATATCAATTTGTAAATAAGTACAAGGTACCACTGTAAAAGCGTTCTGTCCAGATACAACAAGATTCAGAAACAATTTAATGTATTTATGGTTGATGTTCTCAATGGATTCTTCTTTATTCAATGCTCAATTGTCTTTTGAGTTCAAAGAATGAATTGTACCTTCTTCCCCATTCCATGCAGTCTATAAGCAGAGATAATGCAATCAAGAAAATAAAACTCTTTTGAGTCTTGTCTGATGGAACCAATGAAGTTTCTCAATAAGTAAGGGTTCACTGTTCTTTCCATTTACAGTCATTAAGACATTAGTGTGAATTAACTGGTTTGGAAATGAAACACAGTGCAGGTGATACCTTGGAATTTAACCCTAATCCATTGTCAAGCTTGCATCAAATTGTGGATTGGTCAAATTGTTGAGACACTCATACATCTTGAATTTGTTCCTGGTTCTGTGTGATTTTGACTTGAAGAGGCTCCATGCAATATATCTCCTCTGAAATCTCACTGAGAATCAGCATAATTACGCCGCAATACAGGTGGACTCACTCTACAACCAAATCCAATAAGAGACCATAAAGAATTTATTCTAGGGAATATCTCCTCAAAATTGGGAAATAAACCTTCAAGACCAACCAATGGAATGTTTCACTTTATAGGTAAATTCATCGCGGCAGGAGAAATAGTCCATAATGGAAACAAGACACACGTACATGACTGAAGATACTTGGGACATCTTTTATTCAGCTGATCCACAAAACGAGTAGGAAAAAAAATGTCGGCCAAGAAACGCATCATCTACATTCTGAAGTCCAACTCAATAAAAACCTCGGAGACGCCTTCTCCTCCTTTTCAATAGTATACCAGTCAGTTACGACGACAGCGAAGTAAGACAAAAAAAAAAACAGCCTTTGGAGTCACACCCAACTCGGAAAAAAAAGTTACAAGGTATGCACACGTCCGAACACCTGGAACTTCGAGTCCTTCGGCTCCTCACATCAAAATACGATCCATTTTTCTTTTCTAAATTTTTCTTTTCGCAACCCCCCGGTTCCAGCAATAAACTTCTGGTCGGTCAGCAGCGCGAGACTAGACGACATCATCATTTTACATTCGAACCTGAGAACGAACTCAAAATGCCAGCAAGGATCAAAACCTTCTCTACCGAGCTTTTACCGCAAATTGAGCCTTCTTTGAACAATGTATCACGTAAGTCGATTAAATCACTTTGCTTTTCTGCGGCAATTACAAAGAGCTCAGACGCTGGAAAAAAAATCATGCCACGAAAATCGTTGAACGAGTCACGCATGTACACATTTAAATAAGTACAAAATTCAAGTCACACAGAGAGCATATAAAAAAAATATTTCCGAGGCTACAAATCATGACCTGAAATTATGTCGTCCTATTCACGTCGAAGCCTCAACGGACTGCAGCTCGTTTCTTCGTATCAGACTTGTATCCGAAGTTCTTGAAACCTTGGGCAGCCAACGACTTCCACACCGCGTCCTTGAAAAATCAATACCGGTACATTACTTTACAATACAACAGTGTTCCCAACCTTTTCCGGCTCGCAGACCAACAAATTTCCATAGAATGTTTGAAACGAATGAAGTGAAATGTCTTCAAAAAATTAGAAAGGTGGGCTTGAAAAAGGGTTTCTCAGAATTAAAAATTAAAACAATTTCACTTCAGCACGTGAAAATTAGTCTGAAGTCTGAGTAGATAAGACAACTTTTGTTTTTAACCACATAATTTCAACTGCCATTGTATTTACAAAGTGTCAGATAAAGACAACAGACTTGATGACTACTTATTATAAATGTATCATGCTGAAGAAAAATTCCCTAGACACACAGGGAAAAAATTTGAAAAATGAAGACGAAGAACTCACCACCATGTTGTAATTGGTGTTCTTTGTCTGCAGGACATAGGCCGTTTTGCGGGGATAATTTTCGAAGAAGTGGCACTTCGCAGGCCCGTTTTGAAGAATCACATCGAAGAAAGGCTCCATGAACGTGATGCATTCCCTGAGATCCTCGTATTTCAAACCTGGTAATTAAACGACGATGAAATATTTCAAGCGCACAAAAATAAAAATGAGTCTCAAAACGTCAGATAAACTTTTCAGCGAGTCCAAAGGAAAAAAAAAGCAGCTATGCCAGTAATGCAGGAAAGGCAAATTCGAAAAAGCGATTCACACTCTTGTGATGCTGAAATAAAAATGCAAAAAGGAAACATTTTAAAAAGAGAATCACAGGTACTGTACTGTATATAAAAAATTCGCATAAAAAAATATTTTGGGTTAAACGATGGACAATCTGTCTTCTTTTCAAACCATGTACTGTACAGTACTGTACCTGAATTTTTATATCCTCTCACACTCACTTGTAAATTTTCAAGTTTACGAATACTGTACAGTACTTCTAATTTTCCATATATTTCCAGAAAATAAAAAGATTTAAAAAGTACCTGAAACACGAATGGCCATTTCAGCGTTTTTCGTCAAGTAAATGGCGCTGGCTGCGACTTGACGATAGGAGAACTGATGACATCGAAGATCCATGAGCGAAAACTCGATCAAGCGACTCAGCTCAACAATATCTGAAGGCAAAGCGTTCGGAATCGTGGGCAATTCCTCCACTTTTCCTTTTCTGCCTGTGCCGATTTGCAAGAACAGGTCCTACCAAGTATTCGCAGTCTAAGGGTACAAATGGAAGCCCAGTTCCTGAAAAGAAAAATAGCAAAAACTATATTACCGTATACTCTTTTTTCAACAACGAATCGAAAATAATCCATTAAAGATTGGGCGTTAAACTTGAACAATCGAATCTCTTCGAGTTGGTGAAAAAAACATTTTTTTCGGGGAAAGAAAGGACAACTACAGGAAATTGTGATTGGTGATATCCTGGGTCTTAAATTGCACCTCAAATGAGTTGAAATTGGAGGCAACGGTTCATTTGCTCAATTATTCTACTTATTTCCAAAACACATCAAGTAACATTTTCATCTTCTCTGTCCTTTCTCTTCTCTGTCTCAATAAAATAACAGCCAACAGACCTTCAAGGAATTCGATTAATGGGGGTTTGTGGAGGAGAGCCTTCGAGTTACGGGGCTTTTATAATGCATTGTTCTTAACGAAATTCGAACCAGACCTTGACAAAAATTCTACTTAGGGAGGTTCGAGTTCCCGAAGTTCAACAGTATTTTCAACATTGACACAGAAACACTTTTGCCAAAATCACTTCGGTTATTCGAATACTATGAGCGTACCTCTTCTTCGATGAGAATTATCGACTTACCAGAGTCATTGTGCGTTCATGGAGAAGGATTTCGTCCTCAGTGCAAGCTCCGTCAGTAACGTACGCAAAATCCTGGGCCCGAGGAGGCATGACTTCCTCAAGTTTGGCAGCAATGAACAAAGCAGTCGCTCCAGAAAGCTGCAACTGGCTCTTTGGCACGTCTCGAGAAGCTGACAAAAATCGGTCCAAATAATCCGCTGCCAGATGATACGTTTCTCTATGAAGGCGATGGGCTTCACAGACCTGAAACCAATCCACGAACAGATTAAAAACAAGGTGTACGTATAATTCGTCGAAATTCCTCGGGGAATGCAGTATTTCGGGGGATAAACAGCGCGATTCCCCGAAAGTTCCCTCCAATCGTCAGACGGAGTAGCTGACGATTGGGAAACCCCCTCGTTTTAAACTGAAGTCCACTGTTAAAATCAAGAATATTCATTTTACACGTCAAGAAATCGGATACTACCGTACCTCGATCATCCAGTCAAGAAGAATAGCCCTCATGTACGGCTCGAGTTCGTCGTGGTACTCCATCATGTTCGGATCCCGCAAGAGCTTGTACTTTTCTTCTTTCTGTGAGATGAACCTAGTGACTTGTTCACAGTCTCCCCATCCGAAGGAGGAGAACATTTCGATAGCTATTTGGGAGACCCGGTCGCTGTCTTTCAAACTAACGGAGCGAAATACATGATACTCGTTTGTCTCGGAACATAGCGAATGAAAAACTCACAGATTCCATTCATTGTCTTCGTCTTCATGCTCCGAAGCGTGAGAAGAGGCATGAGAAGGGGAAGTAGTAAGAGAGGACGTGTGACACGATGTTGAGAGCTCTGCGCAAGAAATCGTGGACATTTCCGAGATGTAACCGGAGTCCTGAGATGTCTTGTCTCGATGACCATCGCTCTTCATCCGCTTTGACTCATTAGCCTGTAGGTGAAAATGTTAAAACCCGAGTATAAAGACATGCGATTGCTTTCGAAAAATGAACGAACCATCTTATCTCCGGAATAAGTCCGGGGACGTTTCTCCGTGCACGAACCCAAGGCTGAGTTTTCACGTTCCACTGGAACAGAGTCCCGCGATACGGAAGATACATATTTACGGATATCTGAAGTATTCGGATCACTTTCCCGGCGACAATCCGAGCCGGCATTCTGTTCTTTTAGTCGTGTCGGCCGATGCCGGATTGAAGCTCGTGGCATTCTACGATCAGAAGTCAAAATTAAACTATCAATCAACTTAAAATCCTTCGGAATGCA
Organism: Notodromas monacha; assembly: GCA_905338405.1. Classification (NCBI taxonomy): domain Eukaryota; kingdom Metazoa; phylum Arthropoda; class Ostracoda; order Podocopida; family Cyprididae; genus Notodromas; species Notodromas monacha. Next base: position 25,870 of record CAJPEX010001704.1, read on the forward strand.
TTTTACACAATAGAGCACTTCTTACAACAGACGGATACATCTAATAACATTCTAGGCCAGGGCTTCTCAAACATGGCGAGATAAATGTGTTCCAGAAGTTTCCAAAAAATTGAATGAAACACGTCAGGAACAAGAAAATAGACGCACTCGACGAAATGACGATGAAATCGGACGTGGCACTTCGTGGAAATAACAAAATAGGTGCTAAATGCCCCGGTACGTCCTCCATCGGAGGTAAATTAAGCCATTGGTATTATTAGATGACCAAGATATTCCAGGTGAACAATTCAGCTACTTGTAGGACAACAAACCAGAAAAGGCCCAGTTTTCTAGTTCTAAAATCCACTTCAACGGACACAGAAAGAAAGAAAACACTGAAGAAAGCGGCATAGACTTTCGCGGTTGAACTCGAGAGTTCACTGAATTCCGCGCGCTTCCCATTTTCGCGCGGGTCCATGCGCTCATGAGAGGGAGGGTAATGACAAAGCGGCAACCTTGGCGCCAAAACGAATTCAGGAATCAGCTGCGAGTTCTCTAACCAAGCATTCATGAGATGTTCACTCTCTGAATACAGATAAAACCAATTCTAAAGGGTTTTTAATGTCTTTAAACAATCTTTAAAAATTCAAAATATATTTTAAATTTAGAAACAAATAATTTTAAAAGCCAAACTGCGTTTTTAAAGTTCTTTATGAGTGTGACAAACCATCCCTGACGCCACCGGGAAGTGGTGGAAGGCTGATACATCACCAGCTCTGCGCTGGGGGTAAAAACCGGTTGGGATGATGACCTTCTCCCCACCATGCGCGCGCCAACCATTTTCAATACTTGGCCACTTATTTTCGTTTTCCACCATTACATGATCCCTAATCCAGCTGTAGGGTACCCATAGAAACTTTGTAGAGTACTGCAATTTGAGGTCCCACTTTAGCGCACTATACTGGCAAACAAAATGCAATGATGTTCAGCAGATCGTTCCAAAACATTTATTTGCCAGTTTTAAAATCAGTTGGGAATGTGTCTAACATTGAACCATTTTTGCAGTATACAGTAGTATGAAAGAAGAGAATTTGTCCTGATATTTTTTTCACATCAGAGGTCTACTCAATTATGCACAGCAACTGCGTCAGCATCCTGAAGACCTGGTATATCATGCATAAAAATATTTTACTCACAGTTAAATATACTGTACCTCATCAAGTGTAACTTCCCTAAGCCAAAAGCTCCCCAATTAAGTCCATTATGTTTCTGTATAATACAGTATAGACTGTAGCACTATGAGCCTTATTATTTTCCCTGAATCTGCAGAACCGCCTCATCTCTAACATGAATTTTTGTTGGCCCCTCAAATTTAACTCATGAGAGCTGGGTCCAACTGCTGCTGGATACATCAAACAGTTAGATGGGTTGACAAGTAATTGTGGCTGAAATCACCAATGCAGGTATAGAATTAATACGCACTATAACTCAGGCATGGAAAATTAGAAAAACGTTTTTAATCCTGAGCTTGCTGCACACAAACTTCCTAAAATTTGGCCAGAAAATAGCTCCAGGTCAGCAAAACACTTCTCAAAAAAGTTTTTCTCCTGATTCAAATTGACATACATTGTACAGGTACTGTACAACTAACACCATGGTACTTACCGCAATGTGTCTGAAGTACATCAAAAGATGTATAGGTTCGACTAACAAATGCCACTGCTATACTGTATACTCCTCAACGAACAAACTTGATGTTTGTCAGATTCTTGCACCAGCTTTTAAGAATCCGGCTAGCACATTTTTTTTTAAGGCAGAAACTTGCCATCTACAAAAAAAGGATTGGAGTTACTCCATAACAAACATTATCCTAAATAAATTGTGCCTTTTAGCCAAGAACCCCAAATATATGTGATATACTCTTGGAAGATCAAACTTCCACACCAGCAGTAACAAACAAATCCACACTTTTGTCCCCCCCACCCCCCACAATTCAACAAAGACAATAAGAAGTTTATTTACAAAAACAAGTATATGCATTTCTTCATCTAGGACACACAGGGTATACACAGCACATCCATATAGAGAAATAAACGTCCAGGGTTCCAAACCTTCCACCTTATTTTTTTCTACAAGGAAGCAAACGAGTTTTCCCTTCACACAACATTAATCAACTAAACCTATTCCTATACACGACAATTGACCAAACACATAAGAGCCCAGAAGCACACATCGTCTCTCCACACAATTGCAACACAGGTGTCAGAGGAAAAAAAATATTTTGGATTAAATCTAAGCCTGGACCATGAATCCAGCAAAATAAAAAAAGGCGCTTATTCGGGTTTTTAGAAACCTTTTCTCGCGCCAACACCGATTTTTCTTTTCACTGAGATCCGAGCAGCCAACAGAATCCCACATGACTACAAAATAAGAAGTCGATTCCGTCTGTACACAAATTAAAAAGTCCGGATTCCAAATATAACGTCACCCAAAAACCCAGCAAAAAAAATTGAATAAAAATGTTTACTGAGACCCTATATATACGCAAAGCGTAAAACGCAAGACCAAAAAATTGTAAACCAAACCCTGAGCATGAATTCCTCAACCGCGATTGATTCACAAAAAAAAAAAAAAGAAACACTAATAACCCCCGCCCCCTTCAAACAACCAGTAAAAACCAAATGCAACACTTGTTTCCTTTCGTTTCCTGACGTATACTATCGAAAGCGCCACCCCGTGGGAGGTGCGAAAACTAACTTTTTTTCCGGTTGAGCAGTTGAATTGGTAATCATGTTTTTTTTCTTTCTTTCTTTCTTGGCTTCTCTCACCATTTTTGCTCCCTCATGCCCAATCTGATACAAGGAATACACGAAAACCACGCATGCGGAGGTTTCCTTTGTTCCCTGATAAACTTTTAAACGTATTTCCGATTTTCACAGAACTCAAACCGAATGGGATTCAAAAAATAAATAAAACCAAAACGCGAGGATTTTTCTCGACCAGATAAATGAGGACAATGTGTCATACATGAGCTTTACAGAGAAAACCAACAAAAGGTTAACCAGACTTTTTTTTTCGCGCCAGGATTTCAATCCCAAATTTACGAGGAAAGAAATCAACAGACAATGATTTCCTCGGGAAACAGCCACATTATGGTCATCCATATTGCATCTGAAAGCTACCGTATTCAAAAGCAAAATCTTGACAACAAGACAGAAACATCCAGGGTTTTTTTTCCCAATACACTCTAATTGAGCTGGATTTTCAGACATCACTGTCTTGTCAATGCTCAGGATACACATACTATACAACAGTAAACATAAAGAACCATTTTCAGTTTTTCTGCAGCCATATTCACCATATTACAGTAACATTCACCTACAGTATTTCCAGTTTTTCTGTATTCACTCAAGTACCACAAGCACCTTGTTTTCTCAAAGTTCTGAGGAAAATGTAGGTAGGTAGGAATGAATTTAAGAATTTTCAAGGAGTTACAGTGTGTGTATCATAAAAAAAATTTCAAACCCATTTCAACTCATTCTTTTCTTTCACATGGAAACCATTTGAAATTAATAAAATTCAGGTACAATCCTGTAGGTGGGAGTGAATTCAAGAACTTTTCAGGAGTTACAGTGGGCATCATATTTGATTCCAATGAGGAATTTCAACCCCATTTCAAATGGAAACAATGTGAAATTACTCAAATTCAGGTACAATCCTAGTCAAAATCCAAGAATTTTTCAGGAGTTACAGTGTTCATCATATTTGATTCTAATGAGGAATTTAAAAACCATTTCAACTCCTTTTTTTCAAATGGAAACAACGATAAATTCAGGTACAATCTTTGTCAAAATTCCAGCAAGCCTTCTTGAAATTTTCAGTCACTAAAATGGGGTGTGCATCTGTAGGATAGGCTTCCATCAACATTTTAGGCTGAGAAATCCTAGTGCAAATCTTACTCAAGGGCATGGTACTCAAGTAAATATGGTTCAGGACATCCATGATTGTTTATCAGAGACTTAGATTTTTTGATGCCATTTAATAAATTTTCTCAAATGTTAGCAGATGAAATGCAACATGATGGTTCATCTATGTAAATGTAACATTCAATAGAATAAAAATTCGAAAATTAAGAACGAACAAAAGTTTCCTTTTGAGTGAAATGTAACACATCATGAGAAAAACAACCAAAATTCAAATAATTTGTTGAGGAAATTAATTCAGAATCTATTACTATATAATTCCATTGCGAATTTCCTGCTGCAGCATTCCATAATTCTCAAGTAATAAGACAATTTGTGATTTGAAATACTGTATGTCTTTGAGAACCTCTGAAATCAGGCTTGTTTTAGAGTCTACCGTTTGAACAAGAAATTGGACACTTTATCCTAGCGGCCTCTTGAAGAATTCAACATTGAAAAATTCGAGAATTCTGCTTTTTCCTTGAAATGGGTAATTTTCAATGTCGAAACATTCGAGGATTCGGACTCTACACTATGAAAGCTAACAGCGTTCAAACAAGAAATTTTACAGGACACAAAAACCATGACTTTGACAAAAAAAAAAAAAAACGATTCAAGCGGTGATGGCATTTTTCTTTAAATTCTCTACAAACACTAACGGCCTCCTGAAGAATCTCAACATTTGAATTAATCATTTGTCAGTTGTCGCTAAAATCTCAGAATTCCACGATTTTTCCCGAATCCAAAAGAAAAAAAATCAACAATCCATAAAATATCCTCCTCGAATCAAAACTGATGGCATCTGGGGAAATCCGTGATCATCACAGATCCGATCCTAAATATTGCACCGAACGCAAAAATATTTATACGCGAGCCAATTCTGGCATTTCGTGGGGGCAAAAAATAAAAATGCCAGTCAATGGGAGACATTCGGAATTGCGTTGCTTTCCTCTTTTAAAAAATAAAAAGACGATGAAAATCCCGCGGGGGGTGGAAAACAATTTTTTCGACACCGATCTACGCTTCCACACAGCCAAGGAAAAAAAAAAAAAAACACCCACACATTTGCGTCCACGGAATGTTCCTCGCTCCCTAATATTTTCCCCCCTCTTTTCGTTAACACACCGATCACATTCAAACGTTCCTTCTTCCTGAGCGTGCGATTCACCCGCCGACACCCAGGACACGCACCAGCACCCAAAGTTTCCTACAACACCGACCACAACAGCACATCGAAGAACACCAGAGAGAAAAAAGTGTGTTTCAAAATTTTTTTTTTTTTTACACCGAGCAAAAGCATGAGGATTTAAAAAAAAAAAAAGACATCAACTTCGTTGGGGTAGAATATTGAAAACCGAGTCTCGCGTACGCCTTTTGAGTAGAACCTTTCTGGTACGCTGACGTACTCGGGAGGACTTCCAATGAACGATACCAGGTAGAAATTCCGACTGTTCTCCATCACAAAAGTTTTCATTTTTCGAAATTTCTCTTTTTGCTAGAGTAGGTGCTTCTTCAGTCGAGGCTCGAACAAATTCACTCCACCGCACCTTCTTGAAAATCGAATCGCACTCGGATTCACATTCGAATTGCCGAAGAAATACAAGCTTCCCCCAACCACTTTTTGCGACGTCAAATTCCGAATTTCCACCGGGTATCAATCACTGAAACCGCCTCCACACCAACGATACCCCCTATCTCTCTCTTAAAGCAAAAAGACTCCATTAATCCATTCTGGACAACGGAACTCTCCACTAAAACCTCGCGACAACATAAGCGACCAAACTTATTTCAACGCTCCAAGAACAGCCAAATAACTTATGTCGCTTTCAAATTGCTCAAAGGTCGTACTTATCCACCCAAAAAAAACAAAAGCCGCAATTTACCTTCCTTTTCCTCCACCGTCTCATTTCACATCATGTCGTTGCACCAAAAAAAAAAAAAAAAAAAAATGCCACGGTTGGAATTCAGGGAAAACAAGGAGCACTGGAAACGCAAAATACTGTCGCCATCGGCAAGGATTCTTCCTTCTTCTCTTCTCGAATCGTTCCCGCTTTTTTCTCCTCTTCTTCTTCTCCACACGATTTCCTCCTTCAATCCTGTTCGGATTTCCACACCACGTCCGCAACGCGTTTGCCTAACGCTTCAGACCAGACATCTCGTAAGCTTCCAACTTGCGGCGAAGAGTCTCGTTCTCAGCACGCAATTCTTCCAACTCCGCCTTCATCTTGGAGTTCTAAACAAACAAACAGAAAAAAAGGGGCGCGAGTGGGTGTTTTTTTGTTTTGTTAATATAGTGGAACGGCAGGAATGAAGACACGAATTCACTGCAATTACCACCTGGGTTTCCAGGAAAGAAGCGTGAATGGCAATCTGGTTCTCCTTGATCCTCCTGATGTCGCGGGAACGCTTCGCAGCCATGTTGTTCTTCTTCCTCCTGGCCCAGTATTTATCGTCCTTTGCTTCCTCGGGGGTCAACTGATCATGAAGCATAGCATAAAGGAGAAAAAAGTCAGAATGCTTTTCAAACAACGAAAAAGAGGTTCTTCACGACACACACAAAGGCGTTTAAATTTTGAGAGAGAAAAAAAATTATGGCATAAGTGCACGCGTTCTTCATTGCGGACGTCTCAGTTCTTCAGAGTAAAAATAAAAGTACATCAAGCATCCTGTTTTTCAAAACAGAAGTTCAGCTCATCAATGAACGTTCCTTCTGATAGCCCGGAGTTCAGCATCACGTCATTCAATTTAGAAGGCACAGTTTCATTCATAGAATAGCATGCACTTACTTTTTCTTTCCCCCAATCAAAAAGACTTGTTTCCCAAAATTGAAACCTATTCAGCTCAATTTCTTCATGGTCCCTTGAACTTCGACAAAATAAAAAAAGTGATGAACAATCCTTAATACACCATGCGTGTAAACAAAGAACCGTAAAATAGTTAAACCCCGCAGAACAGACCTCCCGTACAATGTATTTTTGCACAACAGACGGCCTCTGGAGGTGGTTTTCCCTCCCGCGCAACAGACTGAATGGCATAACAGACTTCGGTTGGTTTAAAATTATTGGTAAAAATATAAAAAATGTTAATTGAATTTTCACAACAGACTGTTGCACGAATTAAGTCCATTATGCGGGGGTTGACAGTGAACATTGAATAATACTTCCAATATTTTTACAATCTCCATAAAAAATTCTTAATTGCGAAGATTTAAAACGTAGAGCAGGATAACTGAAAATCCAACATTCTCAGATTTCTCATTTTCTCTCCACAATTTCCTGCTTTCATAGTAAAAAATTAACCATATCAATTTGTTAGCCTTTAATAATATAACATTAAAATTCAGGAACCAAATCAAAAATGTATCTTAATCTTTCTTCAACAGGATTTATTGCAAACAAACTAGGAAGACTAAATATTTATTTTTAAGATCTCCATAATAATTTGAAAAATGTGCATATGCAAAATGTAGAGCAAAATGAAATAAAATACAGTGAGACCCCCACATGCAGACACCTTGACCTGCAGACAATTTGACATAGGGACACTTATTTCATAAAAAAAAATTAATAAAAAAGGCCTGACATGAGGACACTGACTCAACATAGGGACATTTTGTTGTAAAATTGCAAATACATTTCAGGCCAAATTACAAGAAACAGACATTTCCAACCCTAAAATTGATGTAAGAAAAGTTCTAGGGCATCTCTCTCACCAATTGACCATTCATTTAGCAAATTAAAAAAATTACCTCCAGCAGAGAGGGACTTCCTTCTCTCTTTTTCATTTGAATGTTATTTTTTACAGAGTATGCAAACATTTCTATGTATTGTACTGTACAGAGGTATCAGTATTCAATTCCCCAAATGCCCACATTGTGTTGAAATATATTGATTGCAATCAGTTTGAATTGGGAGACAATTTTTATTTTCATGGAATTATGGTATTTTTACATGAAACACCTATTAAAAATTATATAATGTAAGTCTAAGGGAAAATGAGACTTGACTTAGGGACACTCTTGTTTCACAAATTATGTCCACATCGTGGGGTCTCACTTTACAACATTTGATTCCTCAAGTTCATTTTAGAATTTGCTGATTTTATGAGGAATGAAAATAAACCAATTTATTCATCAATTCTTCACCCATTGAAAATTCAGAGGTCAAATCAAAAATTTATTCAAGCTTTTCTTCAACATGATTTATTGCAAACATATGAACTCCAAATATTAAATTCAGAATTTTTATTATTTCCAGGAAAATTCCATAGACATGCAGATGTAAAATATAGAGGGATAAAAAAAATGAAATCCAACATCCTGAGATTTTCTAATTTTCTTTCAACAAATTTCCTGATTTAGTGTTGGTCGAAAACTACCATTTCCTCATCATTTCGTTGGCCATCAACAAAATTACATTCAAAATCCTGGGAGCTAATCGAAAATTTACTCGAACCTTCCTTCAACATGATATTTATCGCAAACTACCCAGAAATACTCAAAAGAAATATACCAACATAAAATCTAAATACGACGCAAAATAGGAGAAAGGGGGGAAAAACCTACTCCTTTGTTTTTCATCCGTATTTCAACTTCACCTCCGCACAAAGAAAGATGGCACAAGACTGCATCTTCATGCAATTCCATTCTCTTCCGGATGATATTCCCTTCAACAGGGATCGCACCGAAACGGAATAACAAATGACATCGCGGCTTTGAGCTTCCATGATCAAAAGGGGATCGTTTCCTTGCGCTTCTGAATGCAATCCACAAAGAGGGTACGTGACATCAATACAGGAGCCGTGTTTCAAACATCGCACTGTTTTCCCCGGACAAACAAGACCTTACAAGATTGCGAGATTCTTATTCATCAACACACACATTTCAAAGCTTCAATTAAATGCGAGAGACGGTACATAAATTTCGAAAACAATTAGAATGAACGGAGATGGATAGAAAAAAAAATGCGGGAAAAGCTTCCAGGAGAATTACCTCTTCCAAAAAGACTGTGCTGTTATATGTAATTTCTGTAATTTTAAATATATTTCTGAGTGCAGTGAGACCCCCACATGTGGACACCTCAACATCTAGACAATTTGACATAGGGCACTTATTTTCCCATAAGTAATAAAAAAAAAGGCACAACATGAGACACTGACTTGACATAGGGACATTTTGTGATGAAATTGCAAATACATATACATTACAGGCCAAATTACAAGAAACAGATATTTCCAACCCTAAAATTGATGCAAGAAAAGTTCTGGGCATTTCTCTCAAATTTACCATCCATTTAGCTAATTTAAAAAATTACCTCTAGCATAGCGGGACTTCCATCTATCTTTTTCACTTGAATGTTATTTTTACAGAGAATGCCAACCTTCCTATGTATTGCATGTATAGATGCATCAGTATTCAATTCCCAAAATGCCCATATTGTGTTGAAATATATTGATTGAATCAGTTTACATTGGGAGACAATTTTTATTTTCATGATTATGGTGCCGATTTTTTGTCTTGCACCTCAAGGATAAATCAACACACAATTAAATTCAAATTGCCAGCCTAAATCTAAATAAATCAAAAACGTGGAGAAATTTCTCACGTACAGAACAGTAAAATTAAAAATAGTGACCAACCAGGAGCATTTTGCTTCAACTGCCACAAAAACACTTCAAATTCTGGTTTTAGAGAATCAAGGACGAAGGAGTCCAAGAGTATTTCTCAGATCAAAAAGTGAAACGGCATGAAAAATACAATTAGTGTAAAAAAAATCCTTTGGTAAAAATAAAAATAAAATCAGCCTTGGTAGACATCTTTTGCAGAATCGTTTGCAAAATTCTGCTCCTCATACAAAAGATGAGGCGCCCATCTCGCAGATTTTTTTTTGCTCAGCCCAGCATCTCCTGCAGAATTTAAAAAAAAAATCAGACATGGCAGTATTTCCAAGGGTTGCCCTCCAGGTCTTCCAAGGCTGTTGATGAAAATGGCGGAATCAATAACGGTATCCCTTGAATTTAATGCCATATCCTTTCTAAGAATTTTGAAAGACAAGCTGGGCTACACAAAAAAATCTGCAACATGATCGCCTCATATTTTGCGATAAGAGCAAAAATCTGCCAGGGTGACTTTTGCGAAAAAAATTCCGCAAAATACAGTATGTCGAAAAGATCTGAATTTGTTCTTGAACCGAAGAACTTCCTCTGGACAATGATTTGTTTTCCAGTTCACTCCTTTGCGGATTTAACTTTTATTCCAAGAACTTTTGTCATACCCCACGTAAATAATGAACTGTACGAAGAAAAAAAAATAGTTCTTTACAAATGGAATTCAGTGGAAGGTTCGTCACAGTTCGATGCACGCGGTCTATGACCCAGTACATTTCCAATTCAAAATAATAAACTGAAGAATCATCCAACGCACTCAGTGAGTGAATCATTATATTGGAAGCTTCTTAAAATTTTCAATATTCCCTAAAACGTTCCGACTTTGTTGAAAACAAACTTAACTAAACTGAAACCAATCCACAGAAAGAGTGCATAATACGGTAATTTCCTCGAAAGGGAGACAAACTCAAAACAACGTCATGACTCAAAAACTCACCAGGAAGCAGAAAATACGCTTATTTTCTTTTCGGATTATCCGACAAAATACAATTTGAGATCAGAATTCAATTCTAAAAAAGTGTGCTGAATTTCCCTCCCGATTGCCAACGCGTCAATCATTCCGAATTCGCCGGTTTTATTCCTGCCAACACCATTTCCGCTCATCGTTCCTCACTGACACAAAGCACGCAATTATCTTTGCATCGATAGCCTTGAACTCGAGGGCTGATTGTAGTCCGTGATCATTACAACGTCCACTTGCTCCTTTTCGTATTCTCTCGTTTTTTTATTTTCCCATCCACTTGAAAAATACGGTCGATCACAATTGAAAAAAAAAACCGGCTGGGTAAATAAAACAGTAGTATTTTTCCCTACACGTTGCAGCAAATAAATACTGTCTTACTCATATAGGTTCAAGAAGTTTCCAAAATAATTCAAGTTGGACATCAGGATCTTGAACGTCCCCTAGTCAAATTTTTTTTAGATCCTTGTCTAAATTCTCTTCAACAATACTAGCAACAAAGGTTTCTTCACTCCCCAAAAAAACTCTCAAACTCGATTTTTCTGGAGGCCCTCTGCTAATATTTCGGAAATTAGCACAAGAAAAACCATTAAAAATGTAACCAAATGTCCTCCCATCAGGCAGTAATTTTTTCCTTTGTGCAAATGAAGGATTACCTTCAAAATAAGCATTTTGTTGACTAATTTGAGAAGCAGTTTAAGAAATATAATACATGTGGTACATCACAATTCAACCCTAATCCATTGCCATTGCCAGAGCACATTCTCTTCTTTTGCCCAGCATTCCATACTGATAGAAATGAGCTCAAGAAAGATTTACCAGTATTGGAATTCAATGAAGAGATTCTTTCTGAAATCATAGAGGATCAAGATAAACTGTTGGCGTTATATGATATCTTGTAAAAGATTCTCTCTGAATTGTTCATTCAACTAAACCTTATCTGGGAACAGGCTGAAGACCTTGTGCTTTAAATTGAGTTCAGTAACTGCTGCAATTGCTAAAATTCTGGCTTATGCTGCAATTCCTGTTACTGATACTTTGTGTTCAATGTCAAAAAAAGAAGGGGATGTACACATACACATCAGTTGTGAAGCTGTACATTGTGGAATGTGTTTTCTTTTATTTTGGTATCCATGTACAGCTTATTTCTCTGTTCCCCATTCTGAAGTGATTGAATGCGCTTGAATGGATTTGGGTTGGGTGGGGAGGGGGTTTGGATGTGGGAATGTTGGTTGAACCTTGTGAATGCTGAAAAGCAGAAAATGAAGCTTTCAGTTCATTCTTCATTCACAAATTTCAAAGCAGTCAAATTGCAAGAGATTTTGTGAAATTTGAAAATATCAATGCAAAAAATGGCAAAAGCAGGTCAAATTGTGGGGCAAATGTCAAATTGTGAGTCAACCTCCCAGCAAATTTGACAGTCAAATTTTGAGGGGTTGGATTGCAAAGTACCACCTCTATCAATAATTGAAATTTCCTGCAATGCTCCTTCATCCTTGCCAATAAAAAATGCTTCTTTCCTCAACTCAAAATCTTTTCAAGTCAAATGTTTTGCTGGTCACTTGAAGTTCAAGGTAAAGAGGTCCAACTGTATCATTTTTGCAAATTAAAATACTTCAAAGTTTTAACTGCTTAATAGGACCACATTGGGCCACAGACTTTCTGGTCCTATTGAGCAGATGGTTCCATCACATAAACATCCCCAATTGTATGCCACAATGGTGTTCCAGCATTGTGGCTCATTCAGAACTTTTTGGTCCAAATAAGTGACTAAAATTTTCATTACCTTGAGGAGTTTGTTCCTGTCATGGACAATTTGGTCCAAATAAGCAGCTGGTCCCAATAACTGGTGGATTCAATTAACCAGCTTTGACTGTACAACATATATTGCAGAATAATGCCCTTTTTCACAGAGTAAATGCTCACAAAAAGTCTGTATACAACGTGTAGTATTGTCAAGCAAAACCATGGAGGGGATTCAGTAACCCGTGATTTTGATAAGCAATTATAAATTCATCAGAGCATTGTAGGACATAACTTGGACACACCCACGATTTTAACGACGGAACGAACACTTCATCAGAGTTTACAATATTGAGAATGAAGAGTTTTTACCGCAGACATCCATTCCTAAGCGAGACAAACTTTCCGAGACTTCATAGTGATTAAAGAGAAAACACTTGACAATCTGCAGGATTACCAAACTTGATGAGCAGCCCCTTCCGCAACGAAACGCTCTTCATAGAAATAACTTTTTTTCCCGCGGTACACGTGTACAGAACATTATCGCGATTATAAATCGCTAAAATGTTTTAAAGTTTTCGCGTACGAAGTTCAGTGAATAATGTATACATAAAAATATTCCCTCATCTGATGTCTTTTTTTTCTTTAATACTGAATTCCATTCGCTGGGAATTTTCCGGAATTAGCGAATTTAAGAATGCGTAAAAAGGAAAAAGGGTATTCCCTCTTCAGTCACAGTGAGACCCCGACATTCTCACAAAACATTCACGGCTTTTGTTTTGTTCTTTCGACTAAGTTTCATTACAGCTGAGAGAGAGAGAGGGAGAGAAAAGTAGACAATTGAACATCAAATCTTTCCAACACTGGATCGCAAACCTTTTTCTTTGATTTCCTGGTAATGGGATCGGGCTTGAGGTCGTCAGGGGCTATAACAAAACCCCGACGAGTTTTCAGGCACATTTTTCGCGTTTGAAGCTTAGTTCAAGTCGATCGATTACATAAAGTAACCCCCCATTCAATGATTCATTGAAAACTATTAATGTAACATCCTTTGCTAAAAAATTTTCTGGCATAAAACGATCTACGAACATCAACGAAGGTCTTCCGCAAAGAAGTTCTCACGACACATTCACGCTTTTTGTTTCGGTCTTACGACTAGGTTTCATTACAGCTGAGAGAGAGAAAATAAAGTAGACTACAGTATTGAACATCAAATCGTTCCGGCATTGGATCGCAAACCTTTTTCTTTGATTTCTTGGTGATGGGCACGGGCTTGAGGTCGTCAGGGGTGATGACAAACCCCGACGGGTCAAACGAATCCGAACTGACGCTGTCCGTGAAACTCGGCATTCGCTTCCTCGGGCTTTTGGTCTCCTTGTTAGTCCTTCCCGGCGGACGCCCGCGACGCTTCGGCGTCTTCTTCTCCACCGTTGGAGGCGGCTCACCACTACCACTGCTGCTGTTATTATCATCATTATTTTCGAACAAAAGCGTGTCCAGGGCCAGCGGCGACGCAGACGACAAATCTCCGTCCGGCAACGAAACCAACGCCTCCACGTCCAGGGGACTCCTGGACACGGCCGGGCTCAGATACGGAGACGATTCCGAGCTGGGAAACGGCAAGGTCATCTTGCAGTCATTGACATCAGCACTGGTGGAGGTGTTGGTGGCGTTGTTGTTGCTGCTGCTGCTGCTAGTTTCCACACTCCCAGTCACTTCGTCCAGCTTCTTCCACAAAAGGTCCAAATTCACCCCCTGGTCCTGAACCCCGAAAAATAAAAAAGAACCATGAGCCTGTCACTGACGCTTCGTCGTCTTCTTCCCCACCGTTGAAGTTTGAGGAGAAAAGCCTTAGAGTTAGAGAGATTTACAATGAACTGTTTCAGGCAATTCAGAGGGAATTTGACAAAAATTCGACATAAGGAGGCTTAATTTATCAAGGTTGCATGGTATACAATTTGGACTCTCTACAATGATCTTGTCTACAACGCCGTTCTCCGCAGAACTATATTCCTACTACTGAACAACGAACTTTCTTCTCGCTTCTTGAATTTCGTTGTAGAGAGATTCCACTCGCGTAAGTTACATTTCCTTCGACATTCGAACCGTCAAAACTTATGTTGTTGCAGAGAATCTCGAAAAAATGCTCAGCCATGAGCGACGCAACATTCAGATCGATCCTATACCCGCTTCTAATTCACCATAAAATTTGTCGAACTTCGACGCTAGTCTCAAGCATTCGGTGAATGAACGAACTCAAAGTCTGAAGAACTACTTGAAGCGACCATAACCAAGCACAGTCGATCCAAGAACGTTTGATGTTTTTTTTGAATAATCCCTCTCACCTTCAATTCTTCAGTGGACCACAAGCTGGAGCACAGAAAAGCGTCCGTTTGCAAAGCAGGCGGCTTTATCTCTCTGTTCTTCTCATCTGACGAACGCGGAACACACACGGGATCACACTCGAACCAACATCACCCACTTCAAACGTGAATGAAAAACTCACCGAACAAATCTTTCTTGAGTCCATCCGTCTCCGCCGGACTCAGGTTTCCAAGGGAGACATTCCAGTCAACCAAGTTCGAATACCGTTGACACCAACATCGCGACGCGACGTTCGCATCAAATTTGTCCGGATGCCACACGGGGCAATCCGACGAGTGAAACTGATAATCCGTCATTTCTACGACAAGTGAGATACATCACCACGTGTTCACACACACACATACAATTGTTCCCAGGGTCACGTCAACTTTTACCCACTGAACGCACACCGAAGAGACCAACAGCGAATCCATCCAAAAGCCTTCGAATGACCACGGTTTTTGAAAAACGTCTCACATCGAAAGTAAGACTGATCCGCACGGTCAATGCGCAATAAGCTCACGTTCGGGAATACTTCCACGTTCACCAAGAAGCTTCGATAACCTTTGGAAGGATTCAAAATCTTAAAATCCGGCTACGAATGGAAAAAAAAAATCCGTGTATTTTCGTCCGGATCATCCGCACTCACACGCACCTGAAAGCACCTTTCTCATCCATAGCGCCTAGCTGAGCAGAAGCGACTGAGCGCATCGTAACATGCGATCATTTCTTTTCTTTTTTTTTTGTGTTAGCCACTATGTACAAAATATTCCTAACATCGCGCTACGCGAATAAGAACAACCACCGCGGTTGAACTCGGAAGAATACGAATGCGACGGATATTTTTCTCGTTTCGTATAAAATCCTGCTCGCGGCAAGACTACGCAGGAGATGCGACGCTAGGGGAAGTTTCGTTTTCCGAGAGGTAGAGGTCACTAGCGAGTCAACTGGGGAAACTGTGTCAGTTCAGGCCACTCGATTCATACCACCCGCAATGATAAGCAAGGTCAAGATTGTTTGTCATGGAGTTGAATAAATCATAAACAAAAGAACATTTTTTTCCATTTGCTGAGAAAATGGAGGTACAAACGTAAGCAGCTTATTCTTTGTCAATACAATGTAAACCAGGGCTTACATTTGCCTAATATAACCTTGAGGGCAAAGCTGGGCAAGTACAGTACCAGGAATATAGTAGCTGTACTCATTTGATTCGAACGATCAAATTAACAATTAGAAAAAGGAATTTTGCGCTTAAACAATCTGAATGTTGTGCCAACCCAGATTTGAACTTTCAATTACAGGAAGAAGTGATGCTCACACACAAAGGATAGTATTTAATTGGGATTTTCCACATTACCCAGCGCCATTTTGGAGGAAACCATTTCAACTCCACAGATATTTCGAAAAATTCAGCATTGACATACATTACCATAATTACTCAAGTTCCGCACACCCTCAAGTACAATGCGCACACAGATTTCTCAGCCTAAAACTTTTGTTGAAATACTATCCTCAAGGAAGTTCAAAACCTAAAAAAATGACTCAACAATTAGACATGGATTCTCTTAATTTTCAACTGTTTCAATTGAAAGTTCTTTGGTTGAAATTTCCAATTGGTATTGAGTATAGTGCGCTCCAAGAAGTTCCTTGAAAATTTCAAATCTGCCTAACCTATGCACCTTCCTCTCAATTTTGAAAAAGAAAAAAACGTGCATGAGGTACTCAAGCAAATAAAGTATTATGTTATGATCAGAAATTGCAGCAGAGCGTGCGAACACATAAATCCTCCAGCAAGAAATACATTTCTGGCCTACAGAGAAATTCCATAATTCACCAATTATTTTCCCCCCGAATCTCATCAAAGCTTCCACTCAGTCCAGCCATTTCTCTTGATAACTTGTCCCCTGAGAAACAGTACAATGACAATATACAGCAGTGCAATATATCCTGAGGCTGGTTATCATTGCAAAATTTGCCTTCGAGTAAATCAGGCTGTTCAGGGGCTGCTTCGAGTGCGCCTCTTTTCCAATTCTAAGTTCATCAATCTTGGTAACTAGACCACGTTCTCATTGCACGGCATCCAAAAGAAACAGTCCTCGCAGTTCTCGACAGTGAGTAAGCAATGTCCTGTTGCTGAATGCATTTGAAAAATACTGATGTCTATGCAGGACTCACAAAAAATCTTCCTTCCTGAAATCGCAGCGATTCAAGTGAGTGAATAACGATCAATCAAAGCATGTGCACACCACTGAACACCGATTCTGATACGATCAATACTTGCACTACTCATTCCAAAACAAATGTCAGAGTGATTTTAAAAATGCAAGAAGCATCGAGAACTCGCCTTTCAAAAAACTTACAAATTATCTGAAACCCACAGATTGAGAAAATATCAAATTTCGTTAAAAAAAACAGGACATTTACAACAATTTCACAAGAAATCTTGGAAGATATTTGCACAACGTGCAGAAATCCATTGAAAATCAATCTAAACCTTCCGACGTACCTAACCTTCGAATACCAGTTACACGAGAGACACTTGCTCTGCCCAGACTACATTATGATATCGAAGCAAACCAAGAATTTTGAGATGAATCCTCATTCAATGATCCTAATTATTCAATAAAGTTTGAATTCTTGTGGACAGCACGGCTTTTGAAAAACACGACGAGCTCTTCCCCAGTTGACCACATTTGTTCCTTGATCGCCGCTCATTTGAGACGACGCCATATCTTCGGGAAATTTGACCAACAAAAAAAAAATGAATATTTGGAACATTTGAGACGACGCCATATCTTCGGGAAATTTGACCAAAAAAAAATGAATATTTGGAAACCAGCTGAAAATTCTGAGAAACCCCGGGGCGATTAATATCGATGACCGACTATTTAACATTCATTCGCACGGGCTTTCAACACAACCTAACCCAAATGCTGAGCGTCACGGAACTAAAGGGACACTTTTTTTACGTTAATGTACGTCAAAAAAATAAAATAAAAACTATTAGACCGGTGAAACGCAAATCTCGGTAGTGGTAAAAACAGGATCACTCGCGACGGAATCATCATTTCATGGAAGCTAACAAGAAATAATTTACGCATTCCGGGAAAGGAGGAGGAGAAGAATCAATCAATCAAAACACTGCTGTTTTGGGTTCAAGGGGTGAGGGAAATTAAAAATATCAATCGCTACGTTTCACCGCAGTGCGATCGAAAGAAACAGTCTCTTGCCAGACGAGTTCTTTCCAGGCAGCCACGGGCAATTCCTTGTCTTCATAGGCCTGATCGTACATGACGTCACACGCGGGTTCGTCGGACGGGTCCGCATATTGGGCCAGGTACGGGTGAGCAAGGGCCTGTTCCGCCGTGATCCGGATTTCAGCGTCCAGCTCCAGCATTTTCTCCAACAGGTCAATGGCGAGTGGATTCGCACCTTTGAACACCTGCTTGAAGTCCTTTTTCTTCATCACCTGGGGGAAAGGAAGAAACGCGGTGATCAGGACAACTGCAAAAGCCTACCTGAAACTGACAAACCACCAAGATATTCGACGCACAAAATGACAAAGTGTACAGCACAGTTGAACCTTCATTTGGTCTGCCTTCACAGCCAAAAATAGAATTTTAGAAAATGTTTGCTGTAAATTCTGTACCTTTTTCCAAATTGAATATTTTTGATGATTGTTGTACAAAAATGTAAGGCAGGTAAATAACAGATTTTAAATGAAAGCCAAATTTTTGCTTAAGGATGAAAATTCTTCAAAATTTTCCAATTTTGTGACATTTCCCTTGGGGGTTTCTACATTACACAATACTGTATAAGCTTCTTATAGAATTGTGAGGGATCCCAAGTCTGCTTTATAAGAGAAAAAGCCACAAGAAATCATTTGAAGCACAAATTTATTGCTTTACACTACATGTACAGTATATATATTTGAAGTATAGTATTTAATAATACAGGATACACATTTCTCAAAGCTATGCATGAATTGGGAGTTGATGATGATCAGGTATCATCATCACCAAATGTTTCCAGGAAAGTTCCTAAATTATTTGCAAAATTTTCAGCAAAGGAAGGTGTCATGCAACAACAAACATGATTTTTCAAATATACGAATTTAAAAGTAGACTTCAAAATTATCCTGAGCGTTTATGCAAGCATGGGCATGTCATTCTCAGTAATAACCAAATGGTAATCCTAAAAAGAGGATTTACTTTCTTTGATTTTGGGCCATTTTTCTTCCAGGGAAAGGGCATCATTTTTGGCAAAAAGGAGAACACATTGAAGGGAGATTGGTTAAAGTGAAATTGGTGGCACTAAATTGAGGGCTACCTGTAATACAGTGAAAAATAACACACACAAAATTTACAATCCACTATTTTGGCACAGCACATACTGAATGGTTCCATCACCTTGTTCAACCACACATGAACACCTTTAAAAAATGTGTCAAGCACTCTCCTTCCTGAAAATTACTAAAAATTAAAAGCAGTGACCAATCACAGGATTTACAAGCCCAGTGGAAAAAGTTGCACATACCACAGTTCAATACAAAAATAAAAATTTTAAATATAATATCGCACACATTTTCAGTTGAACTGCAATGGAACCAGGAAAAAATTCGAGATAGGGAAACAAAAATTTCTTTGGGGAGAGAAAAAACAATGACAGCAAATTTTAAATGGTGATATTCGGGGCTTCAATTTGGTTCTTGAATAAGTTGACAGGATGCTGAGCTCCAAGGCAAGGGTTCATTTGCACAATTGAAAACACTTCAAGTTACTTTTTTGATTCCTTTTCTCCTTCCCGTGTAAATAAAATAATAGCCAAAAGGCCTCTGCAAATTCGATCCATGGAGGTTTGAGGTGGGAAAGCTTTCGAATTAGCGCGATTTTTTACTGCATCGTTTCCAATGAAATTCAACACAGGAACTTGAGAAAAAAAATTCGACTCAAGAGAGATGTTCCAGTTATCCAGGCTCAACTGCTCTAACCTTCAGGGATTTGATGTAGTTCCGGGCTTCTTGAGACGTGATCTTGTTCAAGAGTTCGTCACTGGGTGTTCCGCAAAGCACCATGATTCGCATCAACTGGTCTACGTGGTCTGTGCCAGGGAACAGGTTCCTCGAGGTCAGCAGCTCAGCCATTATACACCCTACAGACCAAATGTCTACCGTTTGATTGTAATGCATCCAATTAAGCATAATCTCCGGCGCTCGGTACCATCTGGAGAAGAAAATTATAACACGGGAATCATTAATATCACTCACTCAACATCCAATCCGGAAAAGTCTCATCTCAAGATAATGTCACACCTTCATACCTACGCAGAATCCAAACAAAAAACCAGATTATCATCTTGAATACAGTATTATTTCGCGAATTAGCATCGGACTTTCGCAAGATGTTTTATTTATTTTTTGGAAAAGGATGTTCAATAGTGAGCGCTTTAAAATAACGATCACGTTTAACAACGAATACCTTTATCCGTTTCACATAATCACAATCGAAACACGAAAAAACTTTTATCATTTGAGAATAATTAGCTGCAGTACCACAAACCACAAGAAAATAACTTGCGATCATTTTCTCGCATAAAACGGATCCTGTTGGTTCATTAAAATTCCATCAGTGTGAAAAAATTCCTTCACATTTTCCTGCTATTTCCGCATTATTCTCCAACGTCAAATGCAACAAAATAATTATAGTAGATTAAAAAATTAATCTAAAAAACCACGTTTTCAAAAAGCAAAAAATAACCTTAAACGTGGTGTTCATCTATTTTATTTGTATTTCACTTCTTCCCAACAATCTCCATGCGCACCACGTTTAAGGTTATTTTTTGCTTTTTGAAAACATGGTTTTTTAGATTAATTTTTTAATCTACTATAATTATTTTATTCTTTTTAAAAAATATTCTTAAAGTTAATTTTTTCACAAAAGATTGCATTGTCATCAGTTTCTAGGCTATCCTGAAAGTTTCAGCTTGATAGCTAGTCTGGAAGTGAGTGAAATTTGAGTTTCAAAATTTGATCCGGACAAACAGACAGACAAGAAAGTGAGTTCATAAAAACGTGGTAATAATAAAAAGAATGCAAGAAATGAATAAACGCAGCTTCAGGATACAAGTTTATCAAAAGGTACTTGATAACTCTATCAAGTAGAAAAATGATCAAAGTTTGAAAAAGTCTAATTGATTATGCGCTCAAACATTCATGTCTTCACCCAGCTTCATATTATAGGTTACATTAGATATGTTAGCTACTCATTCCACATCTAAAAACACTATTCACAGAAATGAATCACAATTATTCAGTTCCTGGGTGGGGATTTCAATGACTCAATTGGTGTAAAATGGTGTCACAACTGATGCACATGAGGTAGTCTAGGGTTACTAGTGTGCACTGGCATAGACACAAATTTGCTACCATTCCAGGGTTACATTTGGTGCACAGCATTAGATAATACAGGTGGACTCTCACTACAATGGTCTTGTCTACAACAATTTTCTATACAATTTTAGTCAATGTAACAATTTTGGCAGTTAACCCCAGAGGGTAAACTCACAACGTTAAAGGGGTTCTTTGCAAATACTACTTTTCTGGTCCCTCGCATTTTGTTGTAAAGAGAGAGCACCTGTACATGATGCTTGTGTACATTTGGTGCACTTTTGGGATACACATGTGTAAAAGAAAATAAAGCTTTGGTTCACTTGAGGTACCCAGGAGGGTTTCCAGTTAGATTACATCTGAAGCCAAGAGTGCATCACTTTCTCCACTTGGGTTTTGACGCTTGAAAATACAGTTGAACTTTAATAGCTCAAACCTCCCTAAATTGATTTTTTTTACATAATTTAAACCAATGCATATACAGTACAACTTCTTTAACTCAAAGATTTTCCGCCAACCTCTATAACTTAAATTTTCTGGAGGCCTTTTGGCTATTACTTTATTGACAAAGGAAAGAGAAAAGCTATAAAAATGCCACTTGATGAGTTTCAAAATAAAGTCAAAGACTAATTGGGGCAAAGAAACCCTTGCCTCCAAGTTCAGCATCCTGACAACTCATCCAAGAAGCAATCCAAGGCCCGAAATATCACCGATCACAATTTCCTGCAATTCTTCTCTCTCTTCTCAAACAAAGCAAAAAAACTTTCGTCTCCCCAAGTCGAAATTTTTTTGCCAGTCGCTTGAAGTTCAACTTGACGATGTTCGACTGTAACAATTAATTATTCTTTTCACAGACCCAACGTTAACCCACCGTGTAGCGACGTAGCCGGTCATTTCTTGTTCGGTATGCCTCGCGAGCCCAAAGTCAAGAATTTTCAACTCGCAGTCCTCGTTCACAGCAATGTTGGACGGCTTGAGGTCGCGGTGAATGATACCGGCAGAATGTATGTACTTGAGCCCGCGAAGAATCTGGTACACTAGGAATTGCACATGATCATCCGACAACTTCTGCGTCTTGATGATATTGTTCAAGTCGGAGCCCATCAAATGCGTGACGAGGTACAAGTCGTCAAACTCGTCCAGCGTTTCCGCAGGCGTGAACACGTCCAACAAACCAATGACGTTCTCGTGTTGCATGTGCTTGAGCATTTTCACTTCGCGATAAGTTCGTTTCGCGTGGATTGCGGATTGGAACGGACGAGCCAACTTTTTTATCGCGATCTTGTTTTTAGTCGAAGCGTCGACCGCGGAACACACTTGGCCGTAGGCTCCAGAGCCCACCGGGAACAACATTTGGTAACGTTCTGGCACTTCCCATACTGTCTTGTTCAGATCCGTCCGGTAAAACTTGCTCTTCATTATTTATGAGTACTAAAGGAACCTGGGATACACTCGTTCACCTGCGAGATTAAACGCATAACAGTCATCACAAAAATAACATCCCGAAGCCTTCGACTAATGAGCAATTCAGAAACATAAATCCGATGATCGCTTGTCAATAACATTCGCGAGGTAAAACTACGCTCGAAGCCCTCAGGAAAATCCCGCCATCAGGTATTCCGTGCCTATCTGGAGAAAAATACATCACGCTCTTCGTACGTAGCACCACTTCGCAAGAAGATTGGAACTAAACTTCAACACGCGCAAATTTCCAGAGGCAGAATGAATGAGCAAACAATCCAGAGTTTGAAGACCTTCTTAATAACAGTGGCTAGATGAAATTACGTTCAGAGCGCTCAGGAAAATCCCACAATCAAATGTCACGTATCTTAAGAAAATTACATCTTGTTTTTCGTAAATAGCACCATTTTGAAAGAGGATTGAAACTAATCTTAAACACATTGAAATTCTATGGGCATAACGAATGAGCAACGACGTAAATTTAATCGACGCTGTATTCAAGGTCAAGGACACGATCGATTTTTTAATCGCAAAACTTATGCTCTAGCTTTACTGGTAAGTTCACGGCGTATTTCACAGGGAAACACATCGTTGTCAAACGATACGGTTGATCTTGCTTCGTCAGTTTTCGAACACCACATACCACCTTTGGCAAAATTGATCTAGATGACTGGACGACCACGCGTAATTACTACGAAAATCAAGTAAATCAGAGCGAAAGTCGTGCGCGAAGAACCGCAGAATTTACCTCCAAAATACTTCGATGCATAATAGGGGACAGGGTTAACGGACGAATAAAGGCGATCATTACAGCTGACCACATTTGTGAATCCTTATATCTCTGACGGTTGCCCCACTTTCCGAACCATATTTCTCGATATTTTTCACCACTTCAAACCCGTCGACTACCTTCCCAAACACAACGTGCTTTCCGTCGAGCCACGGAGTGTCAACCGTGGTCAGAAAGAACTGCGACCCGTTAGTGTTCTTCCCAGCATTGGCCATAGATAAGATACCGGGCTCGTTGTGAAGCAACTCGAAGTTCTCGTCATCGAACGATTCGCCGTAAATGGAGCGACCTCCAGTACCGTCGTTATTCGTGAAATCTCCCCCTTGGCACATGAAATTCGGAATAACGCGGTGGAAACGGGATTGCTCGAAACCGTAACCTCGCTCTCCCGTGCATAGTGCTCGGAAATTTTCGGCGGTTTTAGGCACCACGTCCGCTCGCAATTCCATCACGATACGCCCCAGGAATTCACCATCCGCAGTAACGTCGAAATATACCTTTTCATGGATATGACATACACACATTTAATCAAGTTCGAGATGTCTTCTTACACTAGTTTTACCTTGGGATTCGCCGATCTGTCCCGCCGTTGTCCGCCGGAGCTCCCAAACATCCGGCGAAAACATTTTCCTAACCCACAAATTTTGAAAGGATATCAAAAACTGCCTGAAAATCAAATCGGTCACTTTCAGGGAATCAACGGCCTTAACACACCGCCACTTCGCGCTGAACAGATGCAATAACGCATTCTCTATTATTCAGTGCAGTAGAACTGCGAAGTTCGTCGCCCGACTGAAACACCTGCATTTCGCTTCGATCTTGTTTTATCGCTGGAACGAAAGCATTTCGAGATTTTCGAGGACTTCACCTTGTTCGATGATGAGTTAAACGAAGAGCGGTTCACAACCCGATCGTAGAATTTGCAGCTTTTCTACACATTCAGAATGGTCTGATATGCACGCGGTCAGAATCTATGCACGCAGTCCGAATCTACGCACTAGCAATCAACTGTCATACTTGTAGTACCTAATTGCTTGTCTCACTTCACTTGAAGACAACACTTATCACTCGGCTGATAATGCAGGTAGAATAGGGTAATGTATTTGATCGTCCTTGGAATGATCGGGTGAGAAAAGTGGGAGCGCTGAAGGGGAAAAGTGCTTGTCCATTGATGAGTACTTTCGTCTGATCTCCTTATTTCATAATAAATTCAAGAGTAACTATAATATTTCGAGCATAAATTATGTACTATACGGTACTAGAAAAACCTCCGCGCGTTTCACTGCATCGACTTCCGCTCTCAATTAGTATTACAGTACTGTACTGTATAACTCTATGCAGGAAATGTCAATGAGGGTGAAAATGACATACTTCGAACTGAACAATATGAGAATTCAACGCGTCATTTTCCGGCTGTTCATTTATGATTTAATTTGTGCTCATTTATCACAAACAGATATTCTGCAGTGACTTTCAGGAGCAATCACGGCACTGAATAGTAAGCTCTATGCAAAATGCAACGCTCTTGAACGCAGATTAATGGTGGTGTAGCTTCTCGCCAGAGCAGAACTCTTGGTCAGCCAAACTCTAGGGCTAGGCCACTGCATTTTTAAAAATCTATACATTGGTGACTGGCCTAGCAAACACAAGCATGCAGTTCCAGGACTGCGTTTGCTAGGTGGAACATTATTTGTAGGGTAAGTAATTTGTTTTCCCTTGAGGACCAATGTAAAATCCACTAATTGGTTCCTGTAAATGAAATCTATACTGCTAAAATGATAAAAATTGCCTGAATTTTAAGAAATTCAAAGAAAAATACTTTAAAACACCTGAAGTTTCTTCTGAAGATCTTCCTATTTAAATCAGCTAGATGCTCTCCATTCTGAATGACATATAGAAACTGTACCACTTTTACTTCATGCATATGCAACATCTATATGAGCAAAGTAGGAGTCAATCCTCTGTTATGACTATGCATAGATGTCACTTTTGCATGACCTCTAAGCACTGATGGTTAGACCTCTCACAATTTAAACTGGAACTACCCAGCAAAAAATTGGGCATTAGAAAATGTTTGGCCTGGGTGCACCCATTCACCAAGGCATTTGCTGGCCCATTCATTTGGCTTCTTCCAAAAACCAAACGGCCAGCTGCTGGAGGCAGCCCAGACCCATTCATGAACCCATTTATTGGGGCATTAGAATTGAAGC